>JAZHYW010042045.1:0-18548 GCA_037355805.1 Ixodes ricinus | reverse complement strand
CATGCATTGCTTTGCGTACGATGGTGTTATGCGTAACCTGAGCCTTCCCACGCACGCATAAATTATTTTGGAGCCCTCCAGTACGCTGCACGGCATAGGCCAGTGTTTTTTGGACCTTAAAACCAGAGGTTTGAATCAGTGACAAAACCATACGAGCAGTCTGTGGACCCAAAAACACTGTAAGCACCTTAATTTTTGCGATAACCTATTTTTCGGGAGAATTTCGCTAAATTTGATAGAAATCGAAAAAAAAATAAGTCATCCATAGATATGAAAGTGTGGCGGTCCATCGGGCCTACCAAGCCGCAGATAAAAGACGACGACGTTACTCCCGATACGAGCCCGGCGGCACGAGAAAATAAACAGAACGTTTTCACCTAAGCTCAGAGTCGGTCGCACCATCTCTTCCGTCCTCAACATCGAACGCGCTACAAATCTGCGACCCGGACGTGTTGATCGGCTCCGAGCACCTGCCATCCAGGGGAACGTTCTCCGCGGCACGGGACACGGCAACGGCTGGATTTCAGCAACTATGCGAGAACACATCTCCCCGGCCTTAGCACCTGAGCCTCCGACACTCTCTCCGCCCCGTCGCGCCCGCCGCCGGCATTTTTCAACAACGGGCTGCGACCACCTCGCTCACCCTGCCGGCTCGGCAAGTCAACGTTCTTTGGTGTTTTCCACCACCGCCACAGTCTCTGGTGCCGCCCCGGCAGTCGTGATCATCTGTGGTGTGGTGCCCGCCTGGCACGGTCGCGTGCTGCCACAACATGTGGGCGTGCCACACTGCGCCACGCTGGGGCATTTCAAGTCACGGCGGACCACACTGTTCTTGACAAGGCACTTCGCTAACCGACCAGGGCCTCCTTATCGCTGGGCAGGCTTTTCCTTCGCTCGGTGCGCCACCTCCGGGGATGACGCTATATCGGTCCCACAGCTGACCGCCATATCCCCTGGAGCCCGAGCTGCGACGGAGCCTACTCTGCACACTAAACATTGTAACACCCATAAGCGTGTAAAAATGGTGTAAGAAGGGTGTAAGTTAGGAAAAACACCCGTTTTACACCATTTTTACACGATTTCTGAATATCGGTAGGTGTAAAAAGGGTGTGCTGACGTCTTACACCCCTTACACGCCCTTTTTACGCCCTACTTGTAGAAATTGTGTCCAGAATCGTGTAAAAAGGGTGTATGGGCGAATTTTACGCCCTTCATTCACACGGTGTGAAAGGGGTGTAATGGTGATGCTGTCAAATACACCCATGATTTCATAGCCGTTCATGTCTATTGCTTTGGTGAAGCTGTTGCTGATGTACGGCGGTACAAACATCGAGTATAATTAATCGCCACATGAAGTGGCGTATGATTAGGACGTTCTAGAGAATAGATTTGCAACTCCGATTTAACTCTCCGTCCGACACGAGCCGAAAATTACGTGTCGCGCGTGCATCAGTTTTATCAGTTCAACTTTGATTTTAAATAAATAATCTCCGCTAGCAAAAATGAACGAAGACGTGTAACTATACAACCGAGGCAGCACACAGTATTGCGCCGTTATGGAATTATATCGGAAAGATTGTGCCGATACCATTTTGGTCTAGCCAATATTTGTGAAAAATGGGATGGGTCGCGCCGACGCCATCCTGACATACCGTACGCGGCGCCGTTTTTGGTTGAGTGTCAAGAGTGTCCTGCGTGAATCGGCTATGCCGGCGAGGTATTTTTATTTCTTGTCTGCCTAAAATCCGACGTTAAACCACAAAACAAAACAAGATTGAGCAAAACGGAATCTGCTTACTTTTAACCCGAGAAAGACCTCCTGCGATAAAGCCTTGAACAAACTGTGGCGCCTTCATTTCGGGTATTACAAACTCACCTGACTGGGTTACGCACTACTTATAGCACCTTCACTGAGATTTTATTTTTGTGTGCACTTCTGAAGAAACAATGTCGCAAGACCATCGAAAGTGCCGGATTCATGACACCCCCGCTAGGGTTCACGACTCTTATCTCTGCGTAATGACACCAAAATATCTAGCGTCCCGACGTTTTTTTGTTTTTTTTTTTGTTATACGTGAAGCCGCGTCTCTTTTTGTTTCATGCTCTCAGCGTCTTAGCTTTGTCCCGTGCTTCGACGGCTTTCAAATTTGTTTTTTTGTATTTATTTTGTGATCTCGCGGTCCGCACCAGAGCATGCCCTTCTACATGAGTGACAGTTTGATGCGCTCAAGGTTGTACTACGCAAAGCAATTCCAGACGAGTCCCATTTCGCGACCCTCCCCGGGCAGTGCAGGTGGTCATACAAAGAAGCGGAGGGAGATTAGCTGCTTTGTCCAACCCCTTTGACCTCGTCTTCTGATAAGCCTCCACACCTTCTTTTGTGTCTTCGTGTGGCTGTGAGCGAGTGCGAAGGCCGCTTCTAGCAAATCAGAGGGGCGGCGCGAAACACGTGACCGCTCTCCGTAGGACAAAAACGCTTGGACGAACATTTGTCACGTGACTCGCTCTTGCACGCTGATGGGCTCACTGGGGCCGTAGTCCTTGCCGTATGCCAATTTATGGTGAGTTGTAGGAGCCACTTAGGTCCGGTTTTCAAAAAGGGGCGCCCGTCAGTGCTTTCCTCTTCTTCGTGCGTTGCAGTCGCGGCCGGGATTTTTCGTCGTGAACGGCCCGAATACATCCATGCCAACTTTTCGGTAATGGTCGTTTATTTCGTCGGAGTCCATGGAATTATTGTGCTGTGTTTGTTGGACGCGTTTCGACAAAGAGCTGCTCATCGGCGGCCGTGAGACTTCCGCTGAATGTGATCGACCGCCTTCAACCTCGACATTGTGTTTCCGTTGTTTTGTGCTGCCCGAATCGGATTACGCATCTATCACGACAGAGAGCTGTTCATCGGCGACCACGAAACTTCCGTTGAATGTGAGCGACCGCCTTCATCCTCGACATTGTGTTTGTGGATTGTTCTGTGCTGCCCGAATCGAATTATGCATCTATCACGGATTACATGAGATCGCTCTTTTATTTGTAAGTACTCTGCAAGCATGCTTCTGATAGTAGTCCTGCTTCCATCTCAATAGAACATTTTATTGTTACAAACATGAACTGCCGCTTACGTCCCAAGCAACTCCCGGTCGTTCTGTCTTTGCAAGCCTGCCAGTTTTGTCCACGTCACCAGTGCTAGAAAGCATAAATGTCGCAAGAAAAGTAAAGTTGGAGATTGAACTAGGGCCTTCGGTTGTATAATTTAAAGGGGTTATGAAACAATATCCGGTTGGAATGTTCATAACCTTACACGCACGGACCGCCACTGGTTCAGAAGCGTCTTGGTCGTGGTGAAATTGCGAGGATAAAGGGGAACTATTTCTTTCAGTCTTGCCCGCCAAGTTTGATGACGCGCGCGTGAACGTAGCTTTGCCTTTTGCAAGCTTGTAATTGTACGCACTTGCCCGCATAAGCAGAGACATGGCTGCGGCCAGATGACCTGCTTGCAATCGCCTATAGAGAATTTAGTAGAACCTGGTAGAACCTTGATCGAAAAATAAAAAGTGAACCAGGCATGTTTCGACTCCTTTGCAGTCATTTTTTCGTGCACTCTTTTGGGTTATTACACCCTACTTTATGGGTGTTGGTCATCGCGTCTTTTTTCTTTTTCTTTCTGGCGGTGGTACACCCAATTTAGAGGGCGTACTGCGCAGTCATAACACCCTAATAAAAAGGTGTACAGTGGAATCACACCCTATTTTAAGGGTGTTCGGAATAACGCCGTCCTTTAGGGGTGTTAGGCAAAACGCCCTTTTCTTAGGGCGTTTTGCTACACCCAGATGGGTGTTAGTTAGAGGACAAGCCATTTACACCCATAAGGGTGTTACGATGTTTAGTGTGTACATTGGATGCCCAGCACGAACGCATCGTTGTGCCCTTTCTCTGCTGCCGCATTGCTTCAATAAGCCTGACTTCAGCGTCAACACCCTGGGTGGTTTGCGCAGGCTGTCCTCTACACCGCTCTCCGCTACGGCGTCCGGCTCGTATCACACGCCAACGGCAGCAGCCCAACTCACTTGCCGCTGCCGCAACAGCTCAATCGCTCCGTGTCCTACAGGCTGCATACCTGCAGGCGACGGCTCTAGGGGAGAGCTCTGTGGCGGTCCATCGGCCTACCAAGCCGCAGATAAAAGACGACGACGTTACTCCTCGATACGAGCCCGGCGGCACGAGAAAATAAACAGAACGTTTTCACCTAAGCTCAGAGTCGGTCGCACCATCTCTTCCGTCCTCAACATCGAACGCGCTACTAAAGCATTAAATATCGCTCTTGATCGCGAAATTTTGCTCCCGCCAGATTTTCTCGAAAGAGACACAATACGAAATATCGAGCCCACGAAAATAAAGTATTTTACACCATACGAAAGGCTAGAAAAGCAAATATACTGCTTTGAAAATGTACTTTGTGTGGTCTCACCTGCTTAGCCTTTGCACTTGTTGCCTAGCTTTACACTTTGCTGATGCATCAACGAGTTCAGTGGCAAATTAGTGTAGTTTGACTTTAGCAAACAGTGAAAACAAATTGGCATACACATCGTGGTTACACACAGCAAGATACGTTTGGACCTCCTGATAAAAAAGTACACAAAGAGTACGCCCTATGCCCTCCTTTGAAATGAGGTTGTTGATGCTTGCCTCGAAAAACACGCTCACAGGCCTCAACGAATGATGTGAAAGAAGGGAACTGACAGGTTTCTAAAGTCCGAGTCAGCAGCGCCTTTCACACTCAAATACAGTAGCACTTACAGTAGTTCAAGTGGCGGGTTAAAAGGTAGGTAAAACCATAATTAACTGTGAGGTGATCGCAGAGCATCCTCAGAGACCTCATTGTCAAGCAGAAGCCACGAATGCAGTTTGGCTGCCTTCTAGATCCGAGTGCTTGCAGGTTTTCAAAAACTTCAATGCTTTCTTTGAAAAACTCCTCATGGACAGAGCCATTATGCAGTGGAGAGGCAAAGGGCGTCTTGGAAAATTTGTGCGAGCTATTTAGGTTGTCAAAGAGACGGCCGATTTTTTCAATGAATTTTGCCGTGTGAACAGCAGCAGCTGGCAATTGCTGGAACATTAGAAAGGCATACATTGCAGCAGCACAGTGGTTGCTAAACACTTGGGCCGCTAGTTTCACCGACATCTTTTAGCAGAACGTCAAATTAAAGTGCTTCTCGTTCAGCTTGGGCATAGAACGGATCTCAAGTGTCCGGTCCTTTTCAAAAGCTTCCTTTATGTACGAGGTTTTCACTACGTGATCACAAACATTGAAGTAATACTTAAATAACATGTTTCTGAGGCACTTCAGCAGGTGCAGAGCATCAAAAAGAAAAAGAGAGGTTTGCCATTGACATATATGTAAGGCTTCTTGGAAATTACAAGGCGTGAAAAAAGAGAGACGTTCTGGCTCCCCTGATCCCATACCACAGCTACTGGCTCCAGGCCAACATCCAGAAGGACGCTGTAGCACTGGTAAAGAAGATCCTGTAGGACAATGGTAGTCGTGCCTTTATGAGCAAAAAAGTAGCGAAGTGGCTGCTTCCATCGTGTTCGGATTCTTTTTGCCAGAAACACGACAGCCGTGTTTGACTGGTTTGCATCTTGCGCACCATTAATATGCTATACAAGCCCTTCGAACCTGTCAGATGAGGGGTTGCCTGAGACCTCTTTTTAAATGTGCATCTCATCAAAGACTATGCCGCCGGCCCGATCGGCTCGTGAAAAGGAAGTTGCTCGCCTCCTTACCCGCTCGAAAATGTCGGGGTAAAATCCAACTCTCAGTGGAACACACTGAAGCCACAGCTGCAGTGATCGGACTGGTGACAACCTAAGCAGTCGCCTAAAATACTTACAGCCTTTTGGGCCATGAAAAAGAGGCCCAAAGCCAAAGCCTTGTTCTGGCTGCACCATCCTCGACCAAACCCGCTTACATCCCCCATCCTAAGCTGGGCCTCAACGAGTGTAGCGACGGCTGGAGACACATGAACGCGGATACTCTCAACTACTTCAGCTACAGTCCTCATCTGACGCTGCCGTTGCAGCCTTCTTTGCAGCCTCTTGTTTCGTTGTTGGATCTGTCGTACCTTGGCTCTCAGTGTGTCCGTCTTTCTCTTGTCGATGCAGCGGCCCTTGCTTGATGCTGCAAGGTGACAGATAACCCAGATCAGTAAACTCCAAGAATGTTTATAAACATGTAAATGGTAGCCAATAAGAACTTGCATTCCTTGTCAAGTTGTACAAGGTTTTTAAAACCAAGAACAGCAAAAAGTTTGATAACATACTAACATATTGGTTAGAGCGTCGATATTTATCACCCCATACTCCTGTAGGCCAAACCAGCACAGGTAAATTCGATTATCCTGGGCGATTTCATAATAAGCGCAAACAACGGTGCAAAGGAAGAGCGAATTGAAAGCTAAACAGTTCTAGTAAAAACACGCCACGCCTCCAAGCAGTGCAGTAGTGGGCCGAGTGTAGCTTTGTTATTTGTCATTGTGCACATCCAGCCAACCGTGATAGCTTTATGAAAACTAACAACAGATAGGAAAATACTTTACAAGGGGGTATGGCATCACTTAACACAACACAGCAGGCATCTCACTGACAGTAACAGATTCTCACCTTCGAGTGTCGATAGGAAACCGATGCAGCGAGACGCCAGCCGCGCGGTCGTCTCTTCGGCGTCCTTCTACGGAGCAACGTCTTGTTGCATAACGTGCGGGGCTCATTGTCACAAAGGACGTTGAGCCCGTCGGACGTAGCAGCGTCCAACCGCACGAAGGCGACTGATCCTATATCACTCTGACGTTACGCTCCCGCGCACGTAACTGGGGCAATCACGCTGAGCGAACAAAACTTTTCAAACTGTGTAAAGTACCGGTAGGACAATTAAAAAATAACGTGGAGTCCTGAGAAACAACAAGCAGACGGACGTCAAAAGCCGGCCTTTACGCGCAGCACGAGTATCTCTTCAAATTATCGCTATTACAAGCCAGCCTTGTTGTTTGTGGAGTTCAGAGGGCGCTAAGAACAAGTTAGTATATTATTAGTAAATAAGCTATTTCTGCTTTTTTCGAGGGCAATAAAGCTTATTTCAGATAACTAACAGTAATATACAAAATTTAAAAATACAACTTACTATAATTTAATTTAATATAATTTTATTTGTATATAGTTTGCCATAACGTCTCCTAGTCGCGCTTCAAACGCACCACAACCACGTGACCCTCTAGGCTGATCTCGCTGGCAATTTGTTTTGTACCGTGTTTTGGCCCAAGTTTCGCTACCATCTGTACATGTACCTTGTATGTCGTACCAACTCGCTCAGGCCTCAATTCGAGCAATTTAGCCAGTGAGTACGATTGCTAGCCTGGGATCCTTACATGCACCACGCAATAGTGATACACGACCGCACGCTAGTACGATAGATCAAAACGGGCAAGGGGTGAGGATTGAATCCAAGATATCTGGGCTCTGCTGCGCTAGCTTTCGCTCCACGTGCTCCGAGCTGGTGTGCGCTAGTGTGCGCTAGCCCACTCGGCCACCGATCCCTTGCTAGTTGGTCTCCGGTGTAAGCTAGTTTCGCAAGCTAGAAAGTATTCAAAGAAGACAACAAATTTGGAAGTTTGCACGATGCGCGTTGTCTCGATTCAAAGAGAGTAGCTAAAAGTAATCGTAATCATTTTCGTCAACTGAACCGACTGGTGATTATTTCCCCTGCCCTGTGATAATTGCAGCAGTTTTAGGGGAAAAGAAATCAGTGTATCAAACAAAAAGGGTCGAGAAAGTTTAAAGGTAGGTGGCGCAAGCTACCGCCTGGTAAAAGGAGAATGCAGCCTGTTTTGGTTTACTTATCCATTCATACATAAAAAAGATCACGATCAGTCTGAAAAGTCGGGCTATAATATTGCTAATTAGGTTCTTGTTTTTTCTTTAATATAATTAGACATAGTGCTCTTTTGAAGAAACTATTCCTCGATTTAGCCGTGGACTGAAGGTTTAAAGGTAGAGCACTGGAGTCTGTCAAGTGGAAAAATAACCCACCGAGAGTTGCTAGCTGTCACCTAGGGACCTAGAATCGACTGAGCGAACACGACTTATTTTCCTTCGACACGCACGTGGTCTCGGTTGAATGTTTTGTGACTTGGGACGTTCTGATACCGCTGATGGTGATAAGATTCCTTAACTGTGGGAAATGTACTGCGTGATACGCGTGATATTACATTCTGGCAGTGAACTGTGTTGTGCTTCGTCGCCGTTCGTCGTTATGGCAAGAGAACTTCTGTTCGGATCACAGAAGCACGAAGTTAACGATCGCAGTGATAGCGGTGATACCGGGTAACGCCTCTTCAGGATTTTTCCAGCGACAGGTACCCATGTCGTAGTGATTGCGGGTGACCCGGGTGTCCCTTTTTGACCCGTCGCTAGCAATCTGTTGGCGTGCAACTTCCACTCAGCTATGCGTATTTTGGGGGTTCCTGCTGTGGTGGCTCGTAATAAATTGTTACGTTCTTTTACTAAAACCAAAATAGGCGTTTCCGTGTCGTTCTTTTCCCTCGCGGTAAAAAAAGGAAAAGCCAGACAAGTATTTCCGGCTTCGGTAAAGAAAAATAAGCGAAACAAGCATATTCGCTAAAACATTGTTCGCTAAAACGTCATTCGCTGAAATAAGCAATATTCGCTAAAACGTCATTCGCTAAAATGTCGATTCGCTCAAATGACCTCTTTTCGCTAAAGTGTCATTCGATAAAATGTCATTCGCACATGTGATATGGACCCAACTCGTCGAACGCGTTCGAATTCATGCAAGAGCCAAACGCTGGACGCGAGCGTTCCGCATTCTAAAGGCTGGTACAGGCTGCGGTATGTTTTATTAATTGATTCTACATACTGCTAACGTCCTTTTGGAGGCTGTGGCAAGCGGGGTTACAAAACGTACAGATTGAACGCAAAGGCAAGAACTTTTCACGAACAACACTCCAATACACTTAAAATTATCTCTGCTGATGACGAATTAACATGCTCTCGAGTAAGGCTATTCCACTCCTCAATACTTCGTGAGAAAAGTTTTTATTAAGAATTGCTATGACAAAGGTACGGAACCAACGCCCTGTTTTGCAGTTTACGTCTAGTACGAACCACTATAGGGGAGTTAAATATCTTGAGGTGTCAATCCTAAAATCACCTCTTATCAAGGAATGTAAGTATTTAGCAACGAGCAGGCACTTAGCCAGGGGTGAGGGGGGTCCATGGGGCCCGGGAACCTCCCCCCCCCCCGAAATCTTCCCTTTTGCTGGGACCTCCTCTCCCCCTCCCCCTCATACAGCATTTTGTCATGGGCGGGTCCACCCCCGAAACAAAAACCTGGCTACGTGCCTGGCAACGAGTGCAAGTATTTGTTACCTGTTGTTCTGATTAAGGTGACGATGAATTGGGAGAGATCCCGCTGTATGCGGGTCAAAATTTATTTCATGACTTCACGAAATTCTGACTCATTCTTTGTTCTTCTTATCGAAATAACATCTGTCATTTAATTCTCGACACTTTCCGTTAAGTTTGCTTTATCACTATCTTCGGATCAACAAATGGGCATACATTGCGAAAGTGTTCGCACACACGACACACTAAGTGCCGGGAACACCAGAATGATATGACATATATCTGAATACTCGTAAAACGCTTCTCGGATGGTTTTCCTCTAGCCGCTCTAAGCATTTTCCTCGGCATCCCCGTCGGTGACTCTCGGCACTTTTCTAAGACCGCCGGGGTGCGAAGCTCGTCGACGCAATCTCCCGTCCACCGACCCGAAAAAGAAGAGGCGAGGCCCCCAGTGCCCCCCTTACGACTGTCCATTTGGCCCGTCGACAGCCGCAGTCGTCAGCAGCGGCGCCGCCAGATAGCCCGAAAGTGAGCTACTCACTTTCGACTTTAGGTGCCGCTCGCTCGCCCGCTCGCTCTGCGATCAATCCTGGGGGCGACCAAACTCCCGACAGCCATAACATCCCGCGCACGCCCCGAGAGCCAATTTCACGACGTATTCGGTTCTCTCCGACACTTTCCCGCGGAAGAGGGAATGAGCGAGATTCGGTGACTTAAGCGGAAAGAGTCCAAGTCGGTTGCTGCTGAACCCACCGCGGCGAGGGCGCGCAGTAAATGCAGAAGACGGGTACGCCGTTATATCGCGTCCGTTTTGCATATAGGCTCGTAAAGAACGACGCTTTCTGCGTCGTGAAGTGTGGGTCGGCAGGCGCGGCGTCGCCCCCTCGTCGTAAAGGACAGCGCTGCCCCGGGGCTTCTTGTTCACCAGAGAGGCGCTTTCCTCGCATCCCCAGCGCCCCGTCGCGTGCTCCCCGACGCTGACAGAGGGGCGAGTGGCGTCAGGTTCTGACTCCGGCGCCGCTTTCTTCTCCCGGAGTTCTGGGCCTCCGCGACGTCGGCGCCGAAGCGAGAAAGTCCGAACGTTCGTAGCGCCTGTTACATTCCTGGCTTTACGATTGCGACATAGTATCGCGTCTACAAGCTAAAAGACGAAAAGGACGACGACCAATCACCTATAAATGCGGCTTTTTCGTATTGAGCTGAAAACAAAACCACCGAACCGACCAATTTAGAAAGTTCGTGAGTTCGTTTGACAGAGTCACAGTCCAGTCGAGGATGGCGAATTGTAAAGGGAGAACCACACAATGGAGAAACGAGCACGTTTCCGTACTTTTATGAGATAAGTCAAGACGTCTATAAAACTGGATCTCTCGACTCGGACGTGCGCACTGGCTGGCGACATGTAAGATGACAAGAAAAGGTTGGTGGAGCTGAGCAGCGGGATATTATTGTAATACGTCTTGGTTTTTCTCGTGCAGATCTTAGGTTATTCTAATAATGTCACGAATGACGATTGAGGCTGCGTCGAAAATTGAAGTAAACTAAACGTTTAACGTGGCGGACCTTAGGTTATTCTGATATTGTAACGAATGACAATTGAGGATGCGACGAAAATTGAAGAAAACTAAACGTTTAACGGGGCGGACTTGCGCTCAATACAAAATAGGAAAAGGCTAGCCTCGCAGGCGTCGAGCGACGTAACATCAGGATCGCACTGGAGCGAAACTGACTCCTGCTCGCCACGCGGAGCCCCTTATGTAAACGCGTGGGCTTCTTTAACAATCGGCGTAGAAGGTTCGGCGCGTAGAACCTTCGAACCACAGATAAGCAACAGCATTTTCGAATACACCTGAGCGCGACATGTACAGGAATAACCAAAAGGTGCGTCCGCTCCGGGCATCAAATCTCGGCCCTTTGCGTGGGAGCCAAGCACGGTAACCGGTTGCCTTGCGTTGAAGGTGGGATTGGGCCGAGCAAATCCATTCCGACCTGCTGGAACGGGGTGGTCGGCGGCGCAATCGGGTGCAAGGGTCCTGCCGGCTTCGTTGGCGGTTTCTTCCGTTGTTGGAATTCGTGGCAGGACCTCATGCAGTTATGTACAGTCTTCGGAAGCCTGGGCCAGTAATTCTTCTCACGAATCCTGGCAAGTGTCCTGCTATAGCCAAGGTGCCCAGCCGTCGGGTCGTCATGGCATCCTTGGAAGACCTCTTCGCTAAAGGCTGGCAGGAACTACCAACAGCCACGCTGTGTTGCTCTCGCCGAAGTTCTCTTTGAACAGCACACCTTGTCGAATGGCGACAGTTGGCGCTTGTAAGGATGATCCGGGGAACTGTAGCCCCTTGTTCCTCTAGGTGCTCGATGAGTGCTCTAAGTTCGGGATCAGCTCGTTGAAGTGCAGCCCTTTCGCTGACATTTACTGCGCCGAGAAAACTCTCGTTGTCCTCGTCGTCGGTGGAGGCGGGTTCGGCTTCGACGGGGGCCCTTGACAGATAGTCGGCGTCACTGTGCTTCGGGCCTGACTTGTACACCACGGTCATGTCGAATTCCTACAAGCGTAAACTCCACCGCGCAAGGCCTCCTGTGGGTACTTCAGATTGGCGAGCCAGCAAAGCGAGTGGTGATCTGGGACCAAAGGGAATTAACTTTCGTACAAGTACGGGTAGACCTTCGTTATCGCCCAGACGACAGAAAGTGACTATCTTTTGACGTTGAGTAGATGCCCTCCGCCTTAGACAAAGTCCGACCCAACCAGCACGCTCTGCGAACTTCTACACCAACTTTGTGTTTGACGAGTTTAGCGACCCTGGTGCTACGCAACTTTGCATTGGCGGAGTTAAGACAAAGTTTTCTTCTGGTGAAAAAGTAGTTCCTCAAAGTAAACACGGCAGTACCATCGAGCGCATCCGTTAAACGTCTATTTAGCGTAGGCGCGGACATGTTCACGCAAAAAGCGAAGTAAGATGTCAGATGGCTAATTCGAAATTCAGCTTTTGATGACGTACAACTGCGGAGTGTGATTCGGAAAAGGCGGCAGCTTGTTCGCAGTCATTATTTATATATTGTGAATTAAATGTATTCAATGTTTCAAACTCAGGGAGCCTTACTTTGTGTGCAAATGCCGGTTCTTCGGCTACGTTCCTTGCCAACATGTCATAAATCATCCTCATTTTATACTTCCGCGTTTTTGCTTGTTACTATTCAGGTAATGTCATAAAAATGACAAGGTACTTGTGTTAAGTTTGTTCTATGGACATGCTGTTTTTTTAGCTATGATGGGGATGCGCACTTCTAGCATTGAAACAGTAGCACGCTTTCGCTCGCAAATAAAAAAGTTGCGTGCTTTATTCTTTGTCGGTAACGGTAACAGTAATGCGTTCCTTTTATATTCAGGAAACGTAGGTCAGTGACGCCTTCCTTTCATTTGCAAGTAACGAGTAACGTATTTCGTTACTTTTTTTTCGGTAACGCTAATTCGCGGTGACCCATCGGCCTGCAACGCCGAACGCGGCCCACGTCCCAAAGTGTACGCGGGCTTCTCTAAAGAACACTACTTTTCGGTGCGTCTATAGCGTCTTGGGTTATTCCAGACTCGATGTTAAGCTGGTCTGGAACAGTTGGTAAGAACACCAACTTTTCATTTTAGTTAAGTTAGGGCCGAAGACGAGGAGCAGTCTTCGTAGTCTGGTGCCATTCTGTTGTGAAGTCTCCCTGTGCAGTCTCTTTCCGGTAATCTTGAGTCGTATTCCCTATGGGTCATTCCATGCCAAACGTCCCAGACATTGCGCTCGACCCCTTCCGATTTCTAAAAAAAAATTCATGGCCTTTTGCCCCAATGTCCGTAGCCATGCCCTGAAATATTTTTGGCGAAAAAATTTTTTTGATGACGTGAGCGCGGTTTGAACTTTTAAAAACAGCATGAAACTAGGCATCACTCAATAATTGATGAAAAATCAGATTTTTAGTGAAACACCTAGCAATATTTTTTCTTAAATTTGCACGGCTTTCGGCTTACAATGTGGTTAAGCTTGTGAAGTTTTCTTTAACTTAAATATTTTTAAAAAAACTAAAAAAATGTGAAAATTTTAACATCTTTGTTATTTTATTAAAAAATATCTAACTGATCCCGGGACTCAATATAACTTTTTACCGGCTGCCCTGCAGGTATATAATCTATAAAACAAGTTTAAAATCGCTCAATAAAATATTTCGCAGTAAACAAAAATCCTGAAGTTGCAAAAAAGTGCGTTTTGACGCATAAACAGCTGTTTATTTCACCCTGAGGTGGTCCAAGTAAAAATACAAAATATGGTGGGTTTGGAAGAACAATTGATAATCTTTTGATTCTGAAAGTTTAATCAAAGTAATTTTTGTTTAAAGCGAGAAAACAATTTTTGAAGTTGAACTCTCGCACCACAACCCACGTCGCTTCTTAACGCCTCTTCGCCGCACAGCACGCCACCTGCGACGATAGCTGACGCGATTAGGTCCAAAGAAAGAACGGAGTTTTCTGCCGCTTCCCCTTGTCCGTCTTTCCGGCTGCAAGGGAAGAAACGGCGGGTATCGTGTAATAATCGTTGGTGCCGCCAGCGCGTAGCAATAGCTGGCCCGTTGTGCCCTTTGTACCCGAGGGCGGCTCGAAACGCGATGCCTAATACGGGCGGCATCAGTTGACGTGGACTTCTCCTAAAAGGGAAACGCGATAATATCGCCGCGAAATCTAGCTGTCACGCATACTGCGATGAAAAGCGTAACTATTCAGCGACGCAAGAATTTGCCGTTTCAAAGCCGATTTAAACACAAACGAGGCGTGAGCCTCCAACTGCGCGCGTTCGTTAACACCACATCGCCTCGTCGAATGAGATTGCCCGTTCACGGGGCTTTTGTGTTGCTGTCTACATCTGTCCTGACGTCGAGAAGAGAGAGTGATTGCGATGTGTACGTAAGAAACAGCTAGCTTACTAGTGGATGCTCTTACCTGGCAGCGCTAGGCATTTGCTGATATCAAGACAGTGGAAAGTCCACAGGAGGGCACAGCCGCGCAAAACGGTCAAAATAGGAAAAGCCATAAAGCAACAAGAGTAGAAAAAAACCTCTTCCCACCAAGATGTACCCGACAACTCGAGGTCCCGCTTTCTACCTGCGTGCGCACACCGTGACACCGTCGCACGCTTTGCCGGGCTCGACGGTGGCGGGCTGTGCAGAGAAGAGACGCAAGGAACGACGCCAGGTTGCGGCGCGAAAGCTCAACTTCAAAATGTTTTTTTCCTCTTTAGAACAAAATTACTTTAATTAAGCTTTCAAGAACAAAAGGAAATAAACTCTTTTGCAGAAGTCACCATGTTACGTATTTTTCTTTTGGCCACCTCAAGGCAGAATTGACGGCTCTTTAAACGGCAAAACGCAATTCTGCACAAATTTAGTTTTTTTTTTTGTTTCTGCAAGATATTTAGTTGTACGGCCTGAAACCTTTTTTGTCTACAGTATACCTACAGGGCTGTTAATAAGAGTATTTACAGTCGCATCCAGCAAAGCCATAGTTTGTAACGAAACTAAAAAAATGCTAAAATGCTCATATATTCCTTATTTCTTAAAGCTGCTTCGAGCATACCAAATTCCATGACCATGATCCTTTTTACATAGCAATCCAAATACCGTAGGGGTTTTAGGCAAAAATATTCCAGTGTTCCGTAAAAAAAATCTTACTTTTCATCAATTATTGAATGACTCGTTGTTCCACCCCCCTTTTACTAGTTCGAACCGCCATCACCCCATGAAATTTGTTTTTCGTCAAAAAAATATGTTAGAGGCACCACAAACGTTACGGTGAAGAGCCATCAATTTTATTTTAGGAATCGGAGGTGGCCGTGGGACCTTTGACATGGCATGGAGAAGTCCACGTCGCCTGATGCCGCCCGTCGTTTACGCATCGCGTTTCGAGCCGCCCTCGGGTACAAAGGACACAACGGGCCTGCTATTGCTACGCGCTGGCGGCACCAACGATTATTACACGATACCCGCCGTTTCTTCCCTTGCAGCCGGAAAGACGGACAAGGGGAAGCGGCAGAAAACTCCGTTCTTTCTTTGGACCTAATCGCGTCAGCTATCGTCGCAGGTGGCGTGCCGTGCGGCGAAGAGGCGTTAAGAAGCGACGCCGGGTTGTGGTGCGAGAGCTCAACTTCAAAAATTGTTTTCTCGCTTTAAACAAAAATTACTCTGATTAAAATTTCAGAATCAAAAGATTATCGATTGTTCTTCCAAACCCACCATATTTTGTATTTTTACTTGGACCACCTCAGGGTGAAATAGACGGCTGTTTATGCGTCAAAACGCACTTTTTTGCAACTTCAGGATTTTTGTTTACTGCGAGATATTTTATTGAGGGGTTTAAAACTTTTTTTATAGATTTTATACCTGCAGGGCAGCCGGTAAAAAGTTATATTAAGTCCCGGGAGCAGTTAGATATTTTTTAATAAAATAACAAAAATGTTAAAATTTTCAAATTTTTTTAGTTTTTTAAAAAATATTTAAATTAAACAAAACTTCACAAGCTTAACCACATTGTAAGTCGAAAGCCGTGCAAATATAAGAAAAAATATTGCTAGGTATTTCACTAAAAGTTGATTTTTCATCAATTATTGAGTGATGCCTAGTTTCACGCTGTTTTTAAAAGTTCAAACCGCGCTCACGTCATCAAAAAAATTTTTTCGGCAAAACTATTTCAGGGCATGGCTACGGACATTGGGGCAAAAGGCCATGAATTTTTTTTTAGAAATCGGAAGGGGTCGAGCGCAATGTCTGGGACGTTTGGCATGGAATGACCCCTACTACCTTCATGCGTAGGTTTACCTCGCGGTGGCGTGAACTGGTGAAATCGCCAGGCAATACGGCAACCAGACGAGACAGAAGTATCCACGGTGCGATGGTGAGCCATGCGGTTATTATCAATATTATGCAACTTGAATATTGCGCGAAATTGCTGCAAGCGTGCAGAATGTTCCCGCTGACGACGCTGCACCTGAATCGGGTATCGTAATCCGATGCTCTCAGGAACCGATCGAGTCGAGCGGAGAATTGTTCTCTCGGGAGCCGCTGTATGTTGCTGCGCGCGTGACCGCAGTACTCCCTCCACAGAGAGTAGACGAACGTTTGTAGTACTGCGAATGCTGTTATCCGAGCGAGGCTTTCGCCTCACCCCGGGCGAGCGAGTGAGGCGTGTGACAGTGTCGGAGAAGATGCGAAGGCCAAACGCTGTGGCCGATGCAGGAGCATCGGACACGGCGCGTATCTATACCTGGTTTCCGCCACGTTCGGGACGATGATGGTTTGGCGAGGACAAAGAGAAGAGTTGATGCGGAAATATAAATTTTTGATGATGTGCGGCGACCCCTTATTTGTTTCTGTGAGGACCGACCGTGAGTGGCGCCGGTCGGTGCTACAGAACCTCGTGGGCCGTCGTCGAGAGTTGGAGTGTAAGCGTACATCACGTCTCGTATAGTCACTTTCGGGATGCGTGCGTCATCTTCCTGCGCGGGCATGGACCGTCAGAAAGGCCGCAGAGGCACCCGGAGTAGCATCCCCTTGCCGAGGACCCGCGTTTAGTCGGCCGCGGTGCTACACGCCAAGAGCATCAGGCGGTGGGACGTGGCGGTGAGTGGCCGGCGGTGAGGCGCTTGCGGTGAGTTGACTTGCGGTGAGAAAGCCGCGTAGACGTGCTCGCGTTGAGGTGTCCTCGGTGAGCGGGGGCAGCGAGTGACTCGCAGGAAATTACGTGGACGGAGTTCTGGTGGCTGAGAAACTTGGCACGTTGAGGCTCCGCGTTGTTGAGTCGACTGTGCATATATGCTCTCGTTGAGTAGGCAGCGTGACGATTGCGGTGAATGTCCGTCTGTTAGTAACTTGCAATGGGTTGCTCCTTGCGGTGGGTCGTCCGCGTGGACGTGCTCAAGTAGACCTGTCCGCAGAGAGCTCGGCGCTTTGGGTGCCTCGCGGCAAACTGCACGCTAAGGGGGTGCAGTGTTGAGGACGTGGCATCAAGAGCGATGCGGCGCGATTTCTTTCTTTGTCTTGTGTGGTGAAAGAAAGAAGATGGGATTCACCGGCGGCGATGATGATGACGAAGGAAGTAGGCGCGATGATGGAGTCGCTGGCCGTGGCGCCGAAAGTTGGGGCGGAAATGGTTGACGCGGCCCGCGGATAAGGTGGGGGCTGGAGTGGCGTGGACAGTGGCGGTGGCAGAGACCATTGTTGCGAAGCGCTGCGCGAGCTTCGCATTTGCGTCGAGCGGTACAACCACTGCATGGCTTATCATGGGCCATCGAGAACAGGAACCGGTCGGTGATGCTGTTCGGCCATTGGGTCTTTGTCCGGGAGTCGGCAGGCCAGGTAGTGGAAGAAGCCTCCGGAAGATGATGGAGATGAGCGGGGCCGGAAGTTTCTGTTTGGTGCGCAGATGATGGGGTCGCGTTCAGATGTTGCATACTCGTCCGGCATGGCTGTGCTGGGGTTGTTAAAGGAGCTGTGCAACGATATTCACTTGGAATGTTTTTCACTTTACACGAGCTTACTGGCACTGGTGGGACTCAAGGATACTCGCACGCAACGCCACTGGCCAAAAAAATCCTTTTGTTGCGGTGTAATTTCAAGGACAAAAGCGATCATTTTCATTCAATCTCTCTTTTGCAAAATTTGATGACGTAACGTGGGGATCGCAGTACACCCAAGTGACGATATTTGAATGCGGTTCATAGATTGGACCCGAGCATTGCGTGGGTGCTCGATTTGGGCCCCGTGATAATTACTAGCTCGAGAAGCATTCGGGTAGTGGCCCGTGTCCAATCGCTTCAACGACGACAATAGCCGAGCCATAACAATGTCTGGAACTCAGCGCGTGTCCTGTGCTTTGCCAACCCCAGCGCGTGGCTATGATCAAAATTGGCGGCATATAATCCATTCCAGGTCACGTGGCCGCTTGTTCTGGCTGCGAGTTGAGGGGGTGAACGCTGCTCGTTTTTCTTTAATTTGTTTCTGGGACTTCTATTGCGTGGGGTGAAAAACGAACGCGTGTTTCATAGGTCATCAATGTCAGGGATCCGTTCTAAGCGGTATTTGCGCAAAGTACAGAAATTGTTGCATCGCCC
>JAZHYW010042033.1:0-11005 GCA_037355805.1 Ixodes ricinus | reverse complement strand
ATCCGCTTGACCAGTTGCCGGATGTGGTAAGCAGACTCTGTTGCAAAGAGGAGTGTAGTTGCTTTGCCTGGTGCTCTTTTAATGATTATTACGCTTCTGTGTTTGCACATCAGCAGAACCCAGGGCACACGGCTGGCCCGTCAAGTCCTTCGCATTCCTCGGAGGCTCTGCAGACGCAGCCGCTCGTGCCACTCCGCAACCATCCGCTTGACCAGTTGCCGGATGTGGTAAGCAGACTCTGTTGCAAAGACGAGTGTAGTTGCTTTGCCTGGTGCTCTTTTAATGATTATTACGCTTCTGTGTTTGCACATCAGCAGAACCCAGGGCACACGGCTGGCCCGTCAAGTCCTTCGCATTCCTCGGAGGCTCTGCAGACGCAGCCGCTCGTGCCACTCCGCAACCATCCGCTTGACCAGTTGCCGGATGTGGTAAGCAGACTCTGTTGCAAAGAGGAGTGTAGTTGCTTTGCCTGGTGCTCTTTTAATGATTATTACGCTTCTGTGTTTGCACATCAGCAGAACCCAGGGCACACGGCTGGCCCGTCAAGTCCTTCGCATTCCTCGGAGGCTCTGCAGACGCAGCCGCTCGTGCCACTCCGCAACCATCCGCTTGACCAGTTGCCGGATGTGGTAAGCAGACTATGTTGCAAAGAGGAGTGTAGTTGCTTTGCCTGGTGCTCTTTTAATGATTATTACGCTTCTGTGTTTGCACATCAGCAGAACCCAGGGCACACGGCTGGCCCGTCAAGTCCTTCGCATTCCTCGGAGGCTCTGCAGACGCAGCCGCTCGTGCCACTCCGCAACCATCCGCTTGACCAGTTGCCGGATGTGGTAAGCAGACTCTGTTGCAAAGACGAGTGTAGTTGCTTTGCCTGGTGCTCTTTTAATGATTATTACGCTTCTGTGTTTGCACATCAGCAGAACCCAGGGCACACGGCTGGCCCGTCAAGTCCTTCGCATTCCTCGGAGGCTCTGCAGACGCAGCCGCTCGTGCCACTCCGCAACCATCCGCTTGACCAGTTGCCGGATGTGGTAAGCAGACTATGTTGCAAAGAGGAGTGTAGTTGCTTTGCCTGGTGCTCTTTTAATGATTATTACGCTTCTGTGTTTGCACATCAGCAGAACCCAGGGCACACGGCTGGCCCGTCAAGTCCTTCGCATTCCTCGGAGGCTCTGCAGACGCAGCCGCTCGTGCCACTCCGCAACCATCCGCTTGACCAGTTGCCGGATGTGGTAAGCAGACTATGTTGCAAAGAGGAGTGTAGTTGCTTTGCCTGGTGCTCTTTTAATGATTATTACGCTTCTGTGTTTGCACATCAGCAGAACCCAGGGCACACGGCTGGCCCGTCAAGTCCTTCGCATTCCTCGGAGGCTCTGCAGACGCAGCCGCTCGTGCCACTCCGCAACCATCCGCTTGACCAGTTGCCGGATGTGGTAAGCAGACTATGTTGCAAAGAGGAGTGTAGTTGCTTTGCCTGGTGCTCTTTTAATGATTATTACGCTTCTGTGTTTGCACATCAGCAGAACCCAGGGCACACGGCTGGCCCGTCAAGTCCTTCGCATTCCTCGGAGGCTCTGCAGACGCAGCCGCTCGTGCCACTCCGCAACCATCCGCTTGACCAGTTGCCGGATGTGGTAAGCAGACTATGTTGCAAAGAGGAGTGTAGTTGCTTTGCCTGGTGCTCTTTTAATGATTATTACGCTTCTGTGTTTGCACATCAGCAGAACCCAGGGCACACGGCTGGCCCGTCAAGTCCTTCGCATTCCTCGGAGGCTCTGCAGACGCAGCCGCTCGTGCCACTCCGCAACCATCCGCTTGACCAGTTGCCGGATGTGGTAAGCAGACTCTGTTGCAAAGACGAGTGTAGTTGCTTTGCCTGGTGCTCTTTTAATGATTATTACGCTTCTGTGTTTGTACATCAGCAGAACCCAGGGCACACGGCTGGCCCGTCAAGTCCTTCGCATTCCTCGGAGGCTCTGCAGACGCAGCCGCTCGTGCCACTCCGCAACCATCCGCTTGACCAGTTGCCGGATGTGGTAAGCAGACTCTGTTGCAAAGAGGAGTGTAGTTGCTTTGCCTGGTGCTCTTTTAATGATTATTACGCTTCTGTGTTTGCACATCAGCAGAACCCAGGGCACACGGCTGGCCCGTCAAGTCCTTCGCATTCCTCGGAGGCTCTGCAGACGCAGCCGCTCGTGCCACTCCGCAACCATCCGCTTGACCAGTTGCCGGATGTGGTAAGCAGACTATGTTGCAAAGAGGAGTGTAGTTGCTTTGCCTGGTGCTCTTTTAATGATTATTACGCTTCTGTGTTTGTACATCAGCAGAACCCAGGGCACACGGCTGGCCCGTCAAGTCCTTCGCATTCCTCGGAGGCTCTGCAGACGCAGCCGCTCGTGCCACTCCGCAACCATCCGCTTGACCAGTTGCCGGATGTGGTAAGCAGACTCTGTTGCAAAGAGGAGTGTAGTTGCTTTGCCTGGTGCTCTTTTAATGATTATTACGCTTCTGTGTTTGCACATCAGCAGAACCCAGGGCACACGGCTGGCCCGTCAAGTCCTTCGCATTCCTCGGAGGCTCTGCAGACGCAGCCGCTCGTGCCACTCCGCAACCATCCGCTTGACCAGTTGCCGGATGTGGTAAGCAGACTATGTTGCAAAGAGGAGTGTAGTTGCTTTGCCTGGTGCTCTTTTAATGATTATTACGCTTCTGTGTTTGCACATCAGCAGAACCCAGGGCACACGGCTGGCCCGTCAAGTCCTTCGCATTCCTCGGAGGCTCTGCAGACGCAGCCGCTCGTGCCACTCCGCAACCATCCGCTTGACCAGTTGCCGGATGTGGTAAGCAGACTCTGTTGCAAAGAGGAGTGTAGTTGCTTTGCCTGGTGCTCTTTTAATGATTATTACGCTTCTGTGTTTGCACATCAGCAGAACCCAGGGCACACGGCTGGCCCGTCAAGTCCTTCGCATTCCTCGGAGGCTCTGCAGACGCAGCCGCTCGTGCCACTCCGCAACCATCCGCTTGACCAGTTGCCGGATGTGGTAAGCAGACTTGTTGCAAAGAGGAGTGTAGTTGCTTTGCCTGGTGCTCTTTTAATGATTATTACGCTTCTGTGTTTGCACATCAGCAGAACCCAGGGCACACGGCTGGCCCGTCAAGTCCTTCGCATTCCTCGGAGGCTCTGCAGACGCAGCCGCTCGTGCCACTCCGCAACCATCCGCTTGACCAGTTGCCGGATGTGGTAAGCAGACCTGTTGTAAAGACGAGTGTAGTTGCTTTGCCTGGTGCTCTTTTAATGATTATTACGCTTCTGTGTTTGCACATCAGCAGAACCCAGGGCACACGGCTGGCCCGTCAAGTCCTTCGCATTCCTCGGAGGCTCTGCAGACGCAGCCGCTCGTGCCACTCCGCAACCATCCGCTTGACCAGTTGCCGGATGTGGTAAGCAGACTTGTTGTAAAGAGGAGTGTAGTTGCTTTGCCTGGTGCTCTTTTAATGATTATTACGCTTCTGTGTTTGCACATCAGCAGAACCCAGGGCACACGGCTGGCCCGTCAAGTCCTTCGCATTCCTCGGAGGCTCTGCAGACGCAGCCGCTCGTGCCACTCCGCAACCATCCGCTTGACCAGTTGCCGGATGTGGTAAGCAGACTCTGTTGCAAAGAGGAGTGTAGTTGCTTTGCCTGGTGCTCTTTTAATGATTATTACGCTTCTGTGTTTGCACATCAGCAGAACCCAGGGCACACGGCTGGCCCGTCAAGTCCTTCGCATTCCTCGGAGGCTCTGCAGACGCAGCCGCTCGTGCCACTCCGCAACCATCCGCTTGACCAGTTGCCGGATGTGGTAAGCAGACTATGTTGCAAAGAGGAGTGTAGTTGCTTTGCCTGGTGCTCTTTTAATGATTATTACGCTTCTGTGTTTGCACATCAGCAGAACCCAGGGCACACGGCTGGCCCGTCAAGTCCTTCGCATTCCTCGGAGGCTCTGCAGACGCAGCCGCTCGTGCCACTCCGCAACCATCCGCTTGACCAGTTGCCGGATGTGGTAAGCAGACTCTGTTGCAAAGAGGAGTGTAGTTGCTTTGCCTGGTGCTCTTTTAATGATTATTACGCTTCTGTGTTTGCACATCAGCAGAACCCAGGGCACACGGCTGGCCCGTCAAGTCCTTCGCATTCCTCGGAGGCTCTGCAGACGCAGCCGCTCGTGCCACTCCGCAACCATCCGCTTGACCAGTTGCCGGATGTGGTAAGCAGACTATGTTGCAAAGACGAGTGTAGTTGCTTTGCCTGGTGCTCTTTTAATGATTATTACGCTTCTGTGTTTGCACATCAGCAGAACCCAGGGCACACGGCTGGCCCGTCAAGTCCTTCGCATTCCTCGGAGGCTCTGCAGACGCAGCCGCTCGTGCCACTCCGCAACCATCCGCTTGACCAGTTGCCGGATGTGGTAAGCAGACTTGTTGCAAAGAGGAGTGTAGTTGCTTTGCCTGGTGCTCTTTTAATGATTATTACGCTTCTGTGTTTGCACATCAGCAGAACCCAGGGCACACGGCTGGCCCGTCAAGTCCTTCGCATTCCTCGGAGGCTCTGCAGACGCAGCCGCTCGTGCCACTCCGCAACCATCCGCTTGACCAGTTGCCGGATGTGGTAAGCAGACTTGTTGTAAAGACGAGTGTAGTTGCTTTGCCTGGTGCTCTTTTAATGATTATTACGCTTCTGTGTTTGCACATCAGCAGAACCCAGGGCACACGGCTGGCCCGTCAAGTCCTTCGCATTCCTCGGAGGCTCTGCAGACGCAGACGCTCGTGCCACTCCGCAACCATCCGCTTGACCAGTTGCCGGATGTGGTAAGCAGACTCTGTTGCAAAGAGGAGTGTAGTTGCTTTGCCTGGTGCTCTTTTAATGATTATTACGCTTCTGTGTTTGCACATCAGCAGAACCCAGGGCACACGGCTGGCCCGTCAAGTCCTTCGCATTCCTCGGAGGCTCTGCAGACGCAGCCGCTCGTGCCACTCCGCAACCATCCGCTTGACCAGTTGCCGGATGTGGTAAGCAGACTGTTGTAAAGACGAGTGTAGTTGCTTTGCCTGGTGCTCTTTTAATGATTATTACGCTTCTGTGTTTGCACATCAGCAGAACCCAGGGCACACGGCTGGCCCGTCAAGTCCTTCGCATTCCTCGGAGGCTCTGCAGACGCAGCCGCTCGTGCCACTCCGCAACCATCCGCTTGACCAGTTGCCGGATGTGGTAAGCAGACCTGTTGCAAAGACGAGTGTAGTTGCTTTGCCTGGTGCTCTTTTAATGATTATTACGCTTCTGTGTTTGCACATCAGCAGAACCCAGGGCACACGGCTGGCCCGTCAAGTCCTTCGCATTCCTCGGAGGCTCTGCAGACGCAGCCGCTCGTGCCACTCCGCAACCATCCGCTTGACCAGTTGCCGGATGTGGTAAGCAGACTATGTTGCAAAGAGGAGTGTAGTTGCTTTGCCTGGTGCTCTTTTAATGATTATTACGCTTCTGTGTTTGCACATCAGCAGAACCCAGGGCACACGGCTGGCCCGTCAAGTCCTTCGCATTCCTCGGAGGCTCTGCAGACGCAGCCGCTCGTGCCACTCCGCAACCATCCGCTTGACCAGTTGCCGGATGTGGTAAGCAGACTCTGTTGCAAAGAGGAGTGTAGTTGCTTTGCCTGGTGCTCTTTTAATGATTATTACGCTTCTGTGTTTGCACATCAGCAGAACCCAGGGCACACGGCTGGCCCGTCAAGTCCTTCGCATTCCTCGGAGGCTCTGCAGACGCAGCCGCTCGTGCCACTCCGCAACCATCCGCTTGACCAGTTGCCGGATGTGGTAAGCAGACTCTGTTGCAAAGAGGAGTGTAGTTGCTTTGCCTGGTGCTCTTTTAATGATTATTACGCTTCTGTGTTTGCACATCAGCAGAACCCAGGGCACACGGCTGGCCCGTCAAGTCCTTCGCATTCCTCGGAGGCTCTGCAGACGCAGCCGCTCGTGCCACTCCGCAACCATCCGCTTGACCAGTTGCCGGATGTGGTAAGCAGACTATGTTGCAAAGAGGAGTGTAGTTGCTTTGCCTGGTGCTCTTTTAATGATTATTACGCTTCTGTGTTTGCACATCAGCAGAACCCAGGGCACACGGCTGGCCCGTCAAGTCCTTCGCATTCCTCGGAGGCTCTGCAGACGCAGCCGCTCGTGCCACTCCGCAACCATCCGCTTGACCAGTTGCCGGATGTGGTAAGCAGACTATGTTGCAAAGAGGAGTGTAGTTGCTTTGCCTGGTGCTCTTTTAATGATTATTACGCTTCTGTGTTTGCACATCAGCAGAACCCAGGGCGCACGGCTGGCCCGTCAAGTCCTTCGCATTCCTCGGAGGCTCTGCAGACGCAGCCGCTCGTGCCACTCCGCAACCATCCGCTTGACCAGTTGCCGGATGTGGTAAGCAGACTATGTTGCAAAGAGGAGTGTAGTTGCTTTGCCTGGTGCTCTTTTAATGATTATTACGCTTCTGTGTTTGTACATCAGCAGAACCCAGGGCACACGGCTGGCCCGTCAAGTCCTTCGCATTCCTCGGAGGCTCTGCAGACGCAGCCGCTCGTGCCACTCCGCAACCATCCGCTTGACCAGTTGCCGGATGTGGTAAGCAGACTATGTTGCAAAGAGGAGTGTAGTTGCTTTGCCTGGTGCTCTTTTAATGATTATTACGCTTCTGTGTTTGCACATCAGCAGAACCCAGGGCACACGGCTGGCCCGTCAAGTCCTTCGCATTCCTCGGCGGCTCTGCAGACGCAGCCGCTCGTGCCACTCCGCAACCATCCGCTTGACCAGTTGCCGGATGTGGTAAGCAGACTATGTTGCAAAGAGGAGTGTAGTTGCTTTGCCTGGTGCTCTTTTAATGATTATTACGCTTCTGTGTTTGCACATCAGCAGAACCCAGGGCACACGGCTGGCCCGTCAAGTCCTTCGCATTCCTCGGAGGCTCTGCAGACGCAGCCGCTCGTGCCACTCCGCAACCATCCGCTTGACCAGTTGCCGGATGTGGTAAGCAGACTATGTTGCAAAGAGGAGTGTAGTTGCTTTGCCTGGTGCTCTTTTAATGATTATTACGCTTCTGTGTTTGTACATCAGCAGAACCCAGGGCACACGGCTGGCCCGTCAAGTCCTTCGCATTCCTCGGAGGCTCTGCAGACGCAGCCGCTCGTGCCACCCGCAACCATCCGCTTGACCAGTTGCCGGATGTGGTAAGCAGACTATGTTGCAAAGAGGAGTGTAGTTGCTTTGCCTGGTGCTCTTTTAATGATTATTACGCTTCTGTGTTTGTACATCAGCAGAACCCAGGCACACGGCTGGCCCGTCAAGTCCTTCGCATTCCTCGGAGGCTCTGCAGACGCAGCCGCTCGTGCCACTCCGCAACCATCCGCTTGACCAGTTGCCGGATGTGGTAAGCAGACTATGTTGCAAAGAGGAGTGTAGTTGCTTTGCCTGGTGCTCTTTTAATGATTATTACGCTTCTGTGTTTGCACATCAGCAGAACCCAGGGCACACGG
Source organism: Ixodes ricinus (assembly GCA_037355805.1). Lineage (NCBI taxonomy): Eukaryota > Metazoa > Arthropoda > Arachnida > Ixodida > Ixodidae > Ixodes > Ixodes ricinus. Next base: position 3,446 of record JAZHYW010042033.1, on the reverse strand, counting down.
CTGGCCCGTCAAGTCCTTCGCATTCCTCGGAGGCTCTGCAGACGCAGCTCGCTCGTGCCACTCCGCAACCATCCGCTTGACCAGTTGCCGGATGTGGTAAGCAGACTGTGTTGCAAAGACGAGTGTAAGTTGCTTGCGCTGCGTGCTCTTTTAATGATTATTACGCTTCTGTGTTTGCACATCAGCAGAACCCAGGGCACATGACTGGCCCGTCAAGTCCTTCGCATTCCTCGGAGGCTCTGCAGACGCAGCCGCTCGTGCCACTCCGCAACCATCCGCTTGACCAGTTGCCGGATGTGGCAAGCAGACTATGTTGCAAAGAGCAGTGTAGTTGCTTTGCCTGGTGCTCTTTTAATGATTATTACGCTTGTGTTTGCGCATCAGCAGAACCAGGGCACGCTGGCTGGCCCGTCAAGTCCTTCGCATTCCTCGGAGGCTCTGCAGACGCAGACGCTCGTGCCACACCGCAACCATCCGCTTGACCAGTTGCCGGATGTGGTAAGCGGACTGTTGTAAAGACGAGTGTAGTTGCTTTGCGCTAGTGCTCTTTTAATGATTATTACGCTTGTGTGTTGCACATCAGCAGAACCCAGGGCTTGCACGACTGGCCCGTCAAGTTCCTTCGCATTCCTCGGAGGCTCTGCAGACGCGAGACGCTCGTGCCACTCCGCAACCATCCGCTTGACCAGTTGCCGGATGTGGTAAGCAGACTGTTGCAAAGACGGTGTGGCTGCTTTGCCTGGTGCTCTTTAATGATTATTACGCTTGTGTGTTTGCCATCAGCAGAACCCAGGCACTACGGCTGGCCCGTCAGATCCTTCGCATTCCTCGAGGCTCTGCATGCGCGAGACGCTCGTGCCACTCCGCAACCATCCGCTTGACCAGTTGCTGGATGTGGTAAGCAGACTGTTTGTAAGAGAGGTGTAGTTGCTTTGCCTGCGTGCTCTTTTAATGATTGCTACGCCTGTGTTTGCGCATCAGCAGAACCCAGGGCACACGACTGGCCCGTCAAGTCCTTCGCATTCCTCGGAGGCTCTGCGACGCAGCCCTCGTGCCACTCCAGCAACCATCCGCGTTGACCAGTTGCCGGATGTGAAGCAGACTTTATTGCAAAGAGAGTGTAGTTGCTTTGCCTGAGTGCTCTTTAATGATTATTGCGCTTCTGTGTTTGCATCAGCATAACCCAGGGCACACGACTGGCCCGTCAAGTCCTTCGCCGGAGGCTCTGCATCGCGCAGCCGCTCGTTACCCGCAGCCATCCGCTTGACCAGTGCCGGATGGCAAGCAGACTGTTGTGACAAGTGGCGGTGCCAACATTATTACGCTTCCGGTTTGCATCAGCCGGGCACACGCTGGCCCGTCAAGTCCTTCGCATTCCTCAGGCTCTGCAAACGACGCTGTGCACTCCGTATCGTACCAGTTGCCAGATGTGGTAAGCAGACTTTGCTATGCCGAGGAGTTGCGTACCTGGTGCTCTCTGTAATGTTATTACGCTTCTGTGTTGCATCATCATGCAGACAGGGCACGCGGCTGGCCCGTCAAGTCCTTCGCATTCCTCGGAGGCTCTGCAGACGCAGACGCTCGTGCCACTCCGCAACCATCCGCTTGACCATTTGCCGGATGGGGCAGACTGTTTTAAAGACGAGTGTAGTTGCTTTGCCTGAGTGCTCTTTTAATGATTATTACGCTTGTGTGTTTGCACATCAGCAGAACCCAGGGCACACGGCTGGCCCGTCAAGTCCTTCGCATTCCTCGGCGGCTCTGCAGACGCAGCCGCTCGTGCCACTCCGCAACCATCCGCTTTGACTCAGTTGCCGGATGATAGGCGGATACTCATGTTGCAAAGAGGAGTGTAGTTGCTTTGCCTGGGTGACTCTTTTAATGATTATTACGCTTTCTGTGCTTGTACGTCAGCAGAACCCAGGGCGCACACGGCTGGCCCGTCAGAGTCCTTCGCATTCCTCGGCGGCTCTGCAGACGCAGCCGCTCGTGCCACTCCGCAACCATCCCTTGACCAGTGCCGGATGTGGTAAGCAGACTATGTTGCAAGAGGAGTGTAGTTGCTTGCCTGGTGCTCTTTTAATGATTATTACGCTTCTGTGTTTGCACATCAACAGAACCCAGGGCGCACGGCTGGCCCGTCAAGTCCCTTCGCATTCCCGGCAGCTCTGCAGGCGCAGCCGTCCGCATCACGGCACCATCCGCTTGACCAGTTGCCGGATGGTAAGCTTAAGACTATGTTGCAAAGAGGAGTGTAGTTGCTTTGCCCTGGTGCGTCTTTAATGAATTATTACGCTTCTGTGTTTGCACATCAGCAGAACCCAGGGCACGGTGGCTAGTCAAGTCCTTCTGCATTCCTCGCGGCTCTGCCAGACGCGAGCGCTCGTGCCACTCCGCAACCATCCGCTTGACCAGATTGCCGGATGTGGTAAGCAGACTCGTATGACAAGAGAATTGTAGCTGCTTGCCTGGTGCTCTTTTAATGATTATTACGCTTCTGTGTTTGTCACATCAGCAGAACCCAGGGCACCACGGCTGGCCCGTCAAGTCCTTCGCCATTCCTCGGCAGAGCTCTGCAGACGCAGCCCCGGCTCGATGCCGCTCCGCAGACCATCCGCTTGACCAGTTGCCTCTCGGATGTGAGCAAGTCAGACTCATGTTGCAAAGAGACGATGTAAGTTGCTGCCTGGTGCTCTTTAATGATTATTACGCTCCTGTGTTTGTACATCAACAGAACCCAGTACTGCACATCGGCCTGTGCCCGTGCAGAGTCCTTCGCATTCCTCGGAGGCATCTGCAGAACGCAGACCGCTCGTGCTGCCTCGCGCAACCATCCGCATTGACCAGTTGCCGGATGTGGTGAAGCGGAACTGTTGTAAAGACGAGTGGAGTTGCTTTGCCTGGTGCCCTTTATATGATTATTACGCTTCTGTGTTGCATCAGCAGAACCCAGGGCACACGGCTGGCCCTCCGTCGCCCTTCGCATTCGGCGGCTCTGCGAACGCAGCCGCTCGTGCCACCCGCAACCATCCGCTTGACCAGTTGCCGGATGTGGTAAGCGAACTCTGTTGCAAAGAGGAGTATGATGCTTTGCCTGGTGCTCTTTAATGATTATTACGCCTTCTGTGTTTGCGCATCAGCAGAACCCAGGGCACACGTGCCCGTCAAGTCTTCGCATTCCTCGGAGGCTCTGCAGACGCAGCCGCTCGATGCCACTCCGCAGCCATCCGCTTGACCAGTTGCCGGATGCTGGTAAGCAGACTGTTGTGCACGACGAGTGTAGATTGCTTTGCCTGAATGCTCTTTAGTGATTATTACGCTTCTGTGTTTGCACATCAGCAGAACCCAGGGCACACGACTCGGCCCCGTCAAGTCCTTCCACTGCATTCCTCGGAGGCTCTGCAGACGCAGACGCTCGTGCCACTCCCGCAACCATCCGCTTGACC
>JAZHYW010042031.1:0-13835 GCA_037355805.1 Ixodes ricinus | reverse complement strand
TTCATATTGAACCCGAACCGGAACGAAACCATAATCTGATGTGGCGGTTACCGGTTCAATGAAAGCGGTTCAGGGCCAATTCCGTCAATAATTGGTTGCGGGCGTATTTCTTTCTTATACTATTGCCAAGACTGATCCTACATACTGTCAGATATTTTTACATTTCGTATTTATTGCATGCGTAATAAAAAATACATCATCATCAAAAGCAGAGACACAAAGAGACCGCGTGGTCAGTGAGCTCGCTTAGTTTCCACCTCTACTTAGGCATATGGAGAGCTTCAACTTTACTTTGTTTCTTGGATTGACCCTGGCTGCGCGGTAGCGGCGCGGCGATTTCAAAGCACCGCTTGGGCTTGGCCGCTTGGTTACGAAATGTCCAAGTGTCGGAGTGGATTGCGCCACTCTAGGCACGGAGGCCTACGCGTCCGCGAATGTTTGACCTCAAGATGGACCGCAGTTGCAGTCGATGAGCCATTTAGCCAATCGAGCACCGAGAGCGCACCACGTGACCTTCCGCTTGAGTGCAGCGACACGCTGAAGGAAGGTGGGACAAGTACCGCGCTGCATCGGCAGTATAGTTTGTAGGGCCGCCTGTGGTCCATTTCAATGAAAAACAATCTTTTCTTCAACGTGTTCAAAGTGTTACCTAACAAAAAAAAACAAAAAAACATGGGTCGTCGGATGCAACGTTACTCGGCGATGATTCGCCGACGCGCCGCACCTTGGAAGGAGGCCGGGGGAGGAGGGGAAGGGGGGGGGAGAAGAAAATGTTTCTTTGTATATTTTTTTTGTAGGTTTGTCAGACTAGCAAGGCCAGCATGCCGCCTGTTCAACCACTTTCTCATTTTTCTTTGAAGTCCTCTTTTATCGTCTTCAACTGAGCATTCGAGAAACGTCGTTCGCCGTGGTGGCATTACCGGAATTTTGTTCGGTAACTGACACTTTCAAATGTGAGTACTGTTATATAATATTATCACGCACTTAACGTTAATAATTCATGCTATGTAACTGGTTCTGCTGAGTCCCTCAGACCGGGTCATTTGCATAGAGCGTTGTTTGCGATAAAAAGTCAAAGTGAGAAGACAAAGCATCGCCACGAGATCTTTAGAACAGCGTTTTTCCACCGGAACCCGAAGCGCTGTCAAGATGTAGTCACATTTCATTATACGAGCGAAATGTTTTAACCCGTGCCAAAACAAAGACGCTTGGCCTGAATAACTTCTAAAATTCGTCTAGATACGACGCGAATGGTTTTTTAACATGGTTCATGTCGTCTCCGCACGGGCGGCCTCGTAACCTTCGCGCCAAATTACTTCGGCCATTCGCAAGCAGCAGACTCCCGGCGACTGCTGCCCAACTTGCTGTGTCTTTCAAACCGTTTTGTGACAGGCACCTCGCGGACGGGTGTCACGAATTTTGAACGATCTTCTATGGTTTTAAATTCTATTTTCGCAAGCCAACCTGTTGACTATCGAGAGTTGTCTGTTTGGCGTGCGAAGAAGCCACCGACACCCTCTGGAGAGGGTCTGGAGAGGGGTGCCCAGTTGAGACAGTCAGGGGCACCTCAGGGTCGTTGCCATCTTTGGTGCGTTTTAATGTTTTGCTATTTTTTGGAGACTAACACCTTCCGCACGTGTTTGTGTTCGTTGGGAAGCTAGTGAGTAGAACTATTTATGTAGAACACGGTGGGCGGCTTCCCCGTAAGGCAAGGTCGACAACACGTTTGTCAGTATGTGAGCCATTGGCTAACCTAAGCGAACGCTTTGGGGCGCTAGTTGAGAGTGGCCGAGCTGGCCGGTGAGCCACTCGGCCAGCGTGCGATCTTCACAGCCCAGCATGTGCGTGTTCGTCGCTTCAGAAAGCGAGCAAAGCACACGCTATACGCACGAACACTAAAGATGGCACCGACCACAAGCTCTTTTTTGGAAAGGTCTATAGACCCATCCCGAAATTACGCCCTCTTCTGGCAGAGTTTGAAATACTGTACAGTTGCGTGTGCAAAAGACACCATAAAAAGGAAAGCCGATCGCTTATATATAGTTCACTTAAGAACAGTATATTGCAAGTAATAGCCTTGCCACATTAATTATGTCTTTTGCGCACGTCACTGTGCTGGGTTTTCAGATCTGCCTGAAGAGGGAGTAGTTTTGGGATGGGTCTATTGCAAGTATCTCGTGCTCAGAAAAGGCTGCTGGAAGTGCTCGGTCAATATTCGAAGGTGGAGTTAGGAACCGGTTCGAACCGGTTCGCACTTACTAAAACCGGTAACCGGAGTGATATTATGTGCGCTACCCTAAACCGGAACCGAACCGGAACAAAATACAATGCTACTGAACCCGAACCCGAACCGAACCGAAATAATGACCGGTTCGACACCCCGGTTATATCATCTCTAGCCATCATAGTAATATGGCGGACAGCGCAATGGCGGCAGGCTGCCATAAAATAGCCGTAGATCTAGTACACTGTACCGTGGGTGATATTTCGTGCTTCTGATTGAAGTTGTTCGACGAAGCAGATTCTTGAAACCCGGCGTGAACGGTAGCCTTCGTCTTCGAGAACCCGGCGAAAGTTCTACAAAAGCGCAGCACCGGGGAAAGTAGAGCTGCATCGAGCGCAGACTACGTACCGGCGTCTGCTTTCGATGCTCGTTTCGATGCGACTTTCGATGCGTGCTGTGCTGTTTTGCCCGGTGCTGCGCGATTTCGTGAAACTTTCACCGGGTCCTCAAAGACCGGGCTGCGGTTCACGCCGGATTTTAAAAACATGTTTTGTCAAAAAAATTCAATCAATTACGGAATAGCACCCACGCTATTTTGATGGCAGCCTGCCACCACAACTGCCAAAACGCCGTCTGCCATGGATGAATGATGGTGGCTGCCAGGTGGCTTCAGCAGCTATATCTTGGCTAGAGGTGATATAACTCTACCAAAAAGATGGCCGCCAGTGACCGCATTCGCGGAGCGGGCAAACGCGATCCAGCAATTGTCATTGAGATCAGTGGGTTTGAACTTTTATACCAAGCAAATGGTGCAACGTTTTTGTACGTTTTTTTTTGCCTCGCCTAAGGAGAGTTGTAACCCCAAAGTTTTAATAGAATGAATACCGGGTTCTTTTTTTTTTCAATATGTGAATTTTTTTAAATGTGTTGTGCAAAAAATTTTTGAATGTTTATATTTTTATTAAAAATTCATATTTTGTAAGTGTATTTTGGATGCCCTGGCCTATATTGTGTATAGTTTTCAAGCTCGTTAACGTCGTACATATTGTGGTGGAAGGCCACAGAGTTAGTGTATTTGTTTCGCCCAGTCTAAGTTATGCATTTTTTATATAATCTTTATTTTATAGAAGAGATAATAATTGCATGCAGTTGACTTTAACTTTGATGCATTATAAGAAACAAAAAGGTTTTGTCGTACCACTTTTAGCCTGCCGTCCACAGGACCACAAAGTTGGCGACTATTGCAGTCCGGGGTGGAAGCAGGGCCGACGCGCAATCTTAATTAAAGAATTTTTTTCTCGGAGTCAAAACGCTTTCTCGATAAACAAAGCTGAGCTTCGTGCGATTCATTTGTGTGTACATCGCATATAAAAAGAAAAAAAATGTCGAGTGGACTTGCGGGTTCGATCTGTCGTAGAATCACATATCGTAAACTTTCATGAGTGCCCGTAGACAGCCACAAGCAAAAGAAAATCTGGAAAGATATCTTTCTGACAGCAAGCTGCAACACATAAATTTTCTTATTTGTAAAAAAAGAAATTGGAATTTTTTAGGAAAAAAAGTTAGCAGCGGGGAGAAACGAGAAACGCCGGAGTCAAGACGCTTTGCACCTCGCCACTTTGACCGGTTACAATTTTTGTACCAAGCAAATGATGCAACATGTTTTTGCACTTTCTTTTTGCCTGGCCTACAGGAGAGTTGTACCCCAAAGTTTCAATGAAATCGAGACTGGTTTTTTTTATTTTGTTTTTTCAATATAAATATTTTTTTCAAAATGTGTTTTTTTCAAAATACTTTTCTGTTATGTGTGTATTTTTATCGGAAGCTCATATTTTTGACAAAGAATCTGGATGCCCTGGCCTATTCGCGTCTCCAGCTCGGCGCTCGCCCTCCCGCGGCGGAAACGGGAAGCGCTCTAGTGAGGGTCCCCCGATTCTCCTGCTCAGCGGGCACGGCGGAACTGCGCGCGATCGTGGCTCGCGAAATGTCGTTTCCGAATGCAAACAACACTCTTCACTGTCCCAACGTAGTGCTGCAGCCGGTATTTGATTGTACCTTATTAGAGAGTTTTAGTATTGCGTATAGAAGCAAACGCAAGCGGTGTGCGTTTGCGTTCGAGTTGCGCGCCCCACGCTGTGCGTGCGCCTTATCGCCATGCGGTATCCAAGACCGCAATTTTCGGCTCCGCGCACGCGCAGTGTGGAACACGCAAAGCTAGCGCAAACACACAGCGCTTGCGTTCGCTCGTACACGCAATACTATCGCTCGTATACGCAATACTAAAACTCACTACAGTTTCAGCGGCTTCCAAGGCCCACGAAACGCGCTGCAGTGAGCAGACGTGCAAGCAGGTAGGCGTTCCTTCGAACTGGAAAGGCTGAGATTGACAAAACGACGGAGCGTAAAAATGAAAGCAACTATATGTTATAAAAAATATTAATTAAAAAAATGGGTTTTTTTGTTTATTTTTTACTTTTGGGCATTTGGTTTGGAAGGATATTGGCGGCGATTTTGGACGTTGTGCCGATTGTCAAAAGTCGCGACTTTGATAGCAAAATATACTTTATCCACAATTAATGTAATTTTACATTGATTTCTCACATCAGCTAGAATGTTTTCATTGATTTTAGACTATTTTTATTACTTGGTAATTAAAAATGCTGCAATTGGCACCAGTGCTGAAAATGAGCACATTTTTGATTGTCATATTTGTTCGCGTGTTTGAAATTAGATCATAAGCAACAAATTATAATAGAGCTCTAAAAATTACGTATTAAAATATCTGAATTTTAATATTATTATTATTATGAATACAAATCGCGGCAATGTATGCCCCCAATTAACGCCAAGATCACGAAAATAGGCCATTTAAACATAATAGTCTTTCCAGAAAGGTATAATTTTGTTTTCTTTTTAGCATATGAAAAACTCTGACATCGTTATCAAGATAGACAAACAGTCAAACACTGGATGTAATATACATTTTTAAGCGTCACGCGTTGCTATACAAAACACACACACACACACACTCCAGCTGTCTGACTCGGATTGAGTCTTTGGGTTGTTGCAGTGAGAACAGCGTTTATTAATGTATACGTTTTGTGGACATATCGTAAAAATTGGAATTGTTCTATTATCTTGTGCTGGGAATAATGTTAAAGCAATTAATCATCTAAATACCCAAACACCCATTAAAAGGCCCGCAGTTCATTATTTCTATGACAATTATCTGAGCGAGAAAAGGCAGTGATAACGCAAAAATATCAGCACTGACTTTTTCAACAATTACAACAACTACAAATATCAGCCTGGATCGAACATGTATGTCACAAAATAAAGTTTTCGCGAACAACTTCTCTAACTATATAATTACGATGTGAGACACATCTTCAGTTATGAAAAAATCCGAAATTAAGACCTATATCGAGAAATTAAATCCAAAAAAGAGGTTAGTTTCGGTTTCGCTCCAGAATTAAAACGCGCATTCTTGCGTAAATATTACGCTAAACACCGTTCTTCTTTTCAGGGTAAAGAGGTGACCTGCGCTCATAACACCCTAGCTTCCTCCTATTACCAGAAATAATTTGTGTCGCTCAGTGAAGCCAGCACACTAGACAGGCTCAACAGCGGCACGCATCTCCGACCCTCACTAAAACCGCCATTTTGGAAAATGAGTGGCGCCACCTATAGTTAGTTGGAGTCGCGAATATTATGTGTAGCTTTCGAACTTGTTAATGCCATACAGATTGAGGTAGAAGGCCTGAAAGTTAGTGTGTTTGTTGCACATAATCGAAAGTTAGAAAGTTTTTATATGTATTTTTTTAATTCATAAAGCACACTATATTTGCATGCAGTTGACTTAGACATTGGTGTGTTACATGAAACAAGAAACATTTCTGGCGTACCACTGTTTGCCTGTCTCCCACAGGACCGCAAAGTTGGCACCTAACGCAGTCAGCGGTGGGAATGGCGCCGTCGCGCAATCTTGAAAAAAAAATTTCTCGTAGTGAAAACGCGGTTTGGAGACAAAAAAATCAGCAGAACCCATCCTTTGGGAATGATTATCTACGTTAATGCGAATAGCATCAAACGGTGCGGAGTTATGCGCGTTCGTCAGGTGGCCGGCACACTCTAGATACGCCAGCCCACTCTTGAGGCGATTCTAAATTTGTTGACACTTTCACAGCCCTGCGCACGATCTCCGCAGCCCAGCACGTGCGTTTGTGCCACTTAGGAAGGCGAGCAAAGCACGCGCCATACGCACAAACACTCAAAATGGTACCGACCAGACTTTCTGGCGTCTCAGCTAGTCTCAACCAACGGTACTCTAAACGGTTGTTTATATCTTTACCATAGGACGCGCTTTACAGCGCTGTCACAGCTACCAGTGCGCGCACGTTCCATGCACGAGGGCTCATTCCGCTCTCGTGAGGGTGAGCACGGCCGCTACATCACCCTCTCCCGAGCGCGGGAGAGGGTGAGCTAGGGCCGTGCTAAGCCTCACGAGAGCGGAATCAGCCCTCGTGCATGGAACGCGCGCGATGGTAAAGATATAAACAGGTGTTTAGAGTGCGTTGAGTGACTGCCTTCATAGCTCTGTGGTTAGCGCGTCTGCCTGCTGATCAAAGGGTCAACGGTTCTGAATCCCGCCGGCGCCGGTCTTTTTTATTTATTTATCGACCCGCGGCGTAAGAGGTTAGATAGCCAGATAGATAGATAGATAGATAGATAGATATATAGACGAAAAGTGCGTGAAGTATCCAAAGAATGCTATTCGCATTAAAATGCTATTCGCATTAAAAGTTCCGTTTCGTGCGATTCATATGAGTGCACATCACATATAAAAAAACCAGAAAAAATAAAAATGTTGAGTGGACCTACTGGTTCGATCTCTCGTGGAATCACCCCACAAGGAAAACAAAATCAGCCGAAATAGAGCTAAGGCTTGATTTCACTTCCTATCCCTAGGACAACATTCAAAATCAAACAAATGTTAAAAAAAACTCAATTTGCTGGATTTTTTGTAATTTGCAAAGCGACGCTTTGAGTTTGAAGCGAATGCAGTCCGCCAGCCTATTTCTGGTTCTGTTGCGGCATGGAGCCCATGCTCTGTTTGCCTTTTGGCAACTTTTGGTTTGCGTGACCGTCAACGTTGATTAATGGCAGTGTGAGTCGCAATGTTTTCCGAGCAAGACGAGGCTAAGGTATATGTAAATTGTCCGTCAAATTAATCTGGCGTAGACGAAAGTGAAGAAGAATAACGAGGCAGGCCGTCCTTTGGCCCGTAAGTTGTTTGGTGTGCCGGAAGTGGAACTTGTGCCAAATTATATATTCAGCACGGGACATTGCGATATCCCTGACAATGAATCATTATGTTCGTGGGCGCGTTTGCGAGGACCACGCTGCGCAGTCACGTTTTTTGGTCGTTATAGTTGTTTAAGGTGGAGTTTCCTAGAGTTAGAGGCAAGATGAATGAAGCAAGGTAGGCATTATAAAAGATATGAGTAGTTAACTTCGTGTAATGTGATACAGTTATAACTCTTAGTTGTTCAAGGCTTATTTCAATTAGTTGCTCGAGAGTAGAGGCTGTGTTTCTGCTTAAAGGTATGAACATGAAAATATGTTTCCTTGACAACGGTATTAATAAAATTGTAGGTAAGAAAGTCGAAAAAAAGTTATTCGAAGAAGAACATAATATTGTTTTATATATGCTGGACTAACCTTGGATGCATGTTATACCAAGGGATGAAGATACAATATATAACACCTGAGGAATAGAAAAATTAAGGGCGGTTTCGCAATTTGGACGGAATGCGAAAATCAGTTTTATGCTAAGGCTAATCCGCGTAACATGAAGAAAAAGAAAAAAGTAGTCTAAGCCGTGTTAAAGGGACACTGACAACCCTCCAAAAATATTTTTTTTTCATTTTTTGCCAGGCGATTTATTATGGTGTCGGAATACTACCGAAATTAATATTTTGCTACAGAGTCATGTATTTTTTAATAAAGCCAAAAAACGCAACTGCTCGAAACCGAAACCGAAACCACGCACCGCGCGGAGAAGTGGAGAGGAGAGAGTGAGTGGCGGAAGTCACGTGGCTACACGCGAACGTGCGATGTTTTTTTCTTCCGTGCGCAGCAGACGAAATGCATTCCGGGTTCCGTTTGCCGTGCGATTCCTTTGCAGTTATGTTTGTTCCGCTCGCTGTTCTGTACTTCAAAATGAGTGGTTTTGTACATTTAAGTGTTGGCAAATAGTAGTGAGTGCCCGTGGTGAATTCCCGTGATCGGCTCCGAAAAGAATACTCCCAAGATGTTGCGTGAAGAGCTGCCTCACATGTCCTGCATCTGAAAGTGGCATATTGTGCGGCAGAGTGCACAAGTTTCCGAAAGATCAACGGGTCGGGATCAATGGCTGGCTGCAATTCCCGTAGAACAGTTACGGGAACCTCGGAAAGCGGACGCTACCCGATTCATATGCTCCTTGCATTTTGTGGAAAGTGACTACATTGAGTTCGCAGGTGTCAAAAATTGAATCCCATACCATTTAGTTCAGCGACGTATCGTCAACAATAATTGTTTTTCAAAGTTGTAATTGTAAACAACAAAATGTTTGAAAACAAAATTGTACGCCCTTACTAAGGATTGAACCCGTGCCCGCTGCGTGTGAAGCGGACGTCTTTCCACTGAGCTACTGAAGGAACTCTTTCGTTCGTAGTAATGCAGCGGGTCGACTGTATGTCGGAAAGTTTGCTGTCGATTTCCCTCCAGTACATGCACTCCCGGCTTGAAGTCGGGCAGCACCACGCATTGGCCACATTCGCACCTAGTAAAGAACCCGTACGCGTGCGTATTCAGCTCGAAGTACGCACTTCGTGCTTGACGTTTGAGCGAGCGATGTCTTCAGCCACGAGAAGGGACGACGGCTCGGCAACGTCTTCGTGCAATCGGCTTGCTGGTCGGGCGTGTCGTACGGGATGAATATCAATTCTTTTGATCGGTCCAAAATTTCTCTTTCGAAGGAAGACAGAATTCGCCGGTACCGTGAACGACAGTTCTGAAGTAGAGGTCCCACGCCCGTCGTCCGCTGCCACCCGCGAGTCCCACGAACTTGCCCACGAAACGCGAAACGACGCCATGTTGAGAATTATGCAGTGAACGCACATAATGCTTCCGGTTGTCTGTGCAACCTTTTTTTTTCAATCAACGTATTTGCAGCTTTTTGGAAGCCGCAAAAAATGGGTTTCATATTTTTTTTCTATTTTTAGTACTGACTGTGTGCCTTCAATGACCCACGACTTTGATATAAATTTGGTGGTCGTGTCTAAACCTTAGAAAACGGCCCGTGACCACGGAAAAGAGAGTGAGCGCGACTCAAACCGGCCAGTTCTCAATCGGCCGTTTTCGGGCGGAAAGAAACCGAATTTCGAGCCGCAAATTTTGTTCTGGGTAGTTGGGCGCTCATATGTCACGTACAACTAAAAACTTCGGCGAGCATAAATACCCCGTCAGTGTCCCTTCAAGCAAGCTCTTGATTATTAGTTCTGACTACGATGCGAATTACACTCGCTGTAACACTTTTCGAGAAAAAAATAAAGATATTTTAAAAATGAAAAAAATAATAATCTGCGTGATGTAGCTACTGCTGGAACCAGTTAATTTTTTTAGGATATTGCTCAGGGGTAGGGGGGAGGGTGGGGGGAGATAAATCACGGCGAATGGGATTTGCTCTCAATGAACCGCAGAGAGGCGCCAAGCGAGATGCCATAGCACACTCACAATTACAGGACGACGCTTAAGGTTCGCCTTTAAGGCTGGAACGTGGCAGCCAGACATATGAACTTCCCCTCGTTCCCACGCAGTGCAAGCGTGTCTTTGTGGCCTAGTCAGTAACGTGTCTGACTCGCAATCGAATGGTCGTGGGGTCGAATCATGCCCGAAATTCTTAGAATTTTTCCTTAAAGGAAAGTTAATTATTTTAGTAAGTGAAATCGGTTGATCTTTAGTTCACATTACATGGCACGTTTACATCACTTTCATTCCACGTGGTAGGTCACGTTTCACATGAGGATTGTGGTTTGTTTGAGGTTCTCGCGCTGTGACGGCATGACCGTATAGACCAACCAGAATGTTCTCGTCCCACCGACGCCACTTTTTCTAGTGGCACGAGCTCTTGTGTTAAAGCTGGAACAAGGTGCGTTTGCGTTTCTTCGATGTTGCAAGAAGTCTTCTCTGGCTTTCCCAATTCTATAAGAAAACCACAATAAGGTTTATTCCATGTTCTGTAGACTTTATCTGGAGCTCAGATGACCTTTCCGGAGGCCACAGAAGTTTAGAAGCCGAAGTGAAGTTCGTAAAACGGTATGCCGAATTTCCACTTTAAAAAAAAATATATATATATATATATAGACCGACGAACAAAGACAGCTGACACCTACACGCCCTAAGCACGTTGAGCGTGCACTCAGTTAGCTTTCGACGCGTCGTGCTTATTTCACGAGCCTCCCGTAGGTACATTCGTGTGCATCCTGCACGTGCTGGGGCTTGTTTTTGTCGGCTTGTTTCTGTTCGTCGCTACTGTGGCACTCGACCGTAACAAAATGTCACTGGAAAATATTGGAGGGAAAACATTTAGGGGGAATAATTTCACAATGTAGAAAGAAAGATGCGTATGTGTTTTTTGTTTTGTTTTTTGAAGGAATGAAAACCGCTTTTCTCTCTTCATTGTGTTATTTAAATGTTTATCTCCCTGTGTTGTTAAGTATCCTAAGAAGAAGAAAAAGCGCATTTAAAATGTCGTTTTAATCCAAACGTTGCGCCATGCAGCATGTTCTACATTTCCAGGGACAAGCGTCTCACCAGTCCTGCATTGCGCAATTATTCTGCCTGGAAATTTCTGTTTTTATTTTACCGTGAGATGTCCGGGGGTTCAATTGCTGATAACTGAAATAAATGCCCAGAAATGTGCATGTACAAACCTGAAGAATGTCATCAAAGCACTATGTTCGGAGTACTTACGAAAGCGTTTCTTTCGACGCTTTCGTAAATACTCGTAACTATCACCTTCCCGTGAGTGCGTACAACAGCGCACCTGAGACGGTCTTCACGTTATCTTAGTTCTGAGAGCGCGTGCAAAAAGGTGACAAGCAAACTAAGTTTTATTTTTTGTAAAATGTTTGGTGGGTTCTAAAGCAACACCGAATGTCAAGAATTTAATACTAAAATGCGTTGACAGCTTTCGTTGTTTATTTTAATTAAACCCACACACACACGCACACACACACCACACACATACATATATTTATATCTCTCTATATGTATCTATATATATATATATATATATATATATATATATATAGAGAGAGAGAGAGAGAGAGAGAGGATAGATACATATGTGAATGCATATTTGTCACAAAGAAAGGAGTATCAAGGTTGGGTCGCCAGCTTTTTCTTTGCGCTCATTTTCTTATAGAGTCGTTCTATGGGGTCGCTTCGGTTATGTCTGTCCACATTTAAAACAAAAAGGAATATATATTTCACGCTGGAATTTCTATGTTTAGTCTATACAGGTATATGATTAATTAATCAATTTCGCCAACGATGCCGAAAACGCGGCCGGAGTGTTTTAAGAATGGACAGGCGCCAACTTTCGCGTAAATCACTCGGCCATTCAGTAACTGCGATATGCGGAGCAAGCTCGGCCTAACATCTCCTACACTCCGTTCATCCCCGAAGCCGACAGTGCGGTGAAAATTACACGCTCATTGAACCAGTCCTGCGTCCATCTTTCGTCTCGTGATATCAAGCCCCCCACCGCAAGGGGCGGGGGTACGATTATGACTGGGAGGCGGTTGATTTGTTTGACGAGAGGGTAGCTCTCGCGTGATGTCTGTTTAGGGGTGCAGAGATAGCCTCTATACTCTGTCTCACCTGTGTTGTACCGCAGAAGGCTACAAGCGCGAGCTCTCGCTCTAGGACATATCCGGGCGGCGCAAGCTCTCGTGCACTAAGGTCAGCGGCCAACGCTATGAGCTCGCGCTTCTAGCCTTGCTGCGGTACAACATAAGGTGAAACGGGTATAGGTGACAAAAGCGTAAGGTTTGCCACGCCACCTAAAAGTCGTGGCGCGAGGCACAGGTCGCACACAAGTGCTACCTCAGCATTTGGCTGGTGATGTTCAGTCGCGTATTGTTCGCTCAAAGAGAAGTAAACACCACCACGTGCGTGTCGCGGATAGTATAAAACAATGAAGAAAAAAAATAAAATGTGCGCACCAAAGGCAAGCTTGAATTGGCGAGCTCAAGCTTTGTGGTCGCTTCAGACGAAAGCCAGAAGTCCTAGCCCTACAAAAGATGGTTATCAAGGAAAGTGTATTCATTTCTGGTGGCAGGGTTTCTAGGGATTGCCTCGCTCTTTGAAAATCTCTTCACTTGGGCACCATCCCTGAAGCATGAGTGCAGCGCTTCTGCCGGTCCCACTCAACTTCGAATCTCTCGGGAAACAACTGACCAAACGACTCTTTATACCCAAGATAGGCGCCGCAGCAGATTCATAGGAGCGAATACAATTCCAACAGACCAGACAAGGCGTGCGGCGAAGGACCGAAAAATAAACAGAAAAGAGACAAAACAGCAAGGACAATAATCTACAACAACAGTAACAAAGAAATTCAGAGGCGTAAAAAAGGCGCATTCTCGATTGTAAATAAAACATGAGTCACGCTGAAGAGGATCATCGTAGATTTGGGAGGCAGCTCCTTCTCGACTTATCCGGCAACTTTTTGAGGAGGGGTTAAAAAAGTAAAATGAAATACTTCCCTGCCCAAGCATCCTTAACCGTTTCCTCTGCCTTTGCCGTCTCTCCCTTCTTTCGTTCGCTCTTCCAGATGATACGAGTTGTTTTGTTCCCACTTCTTTTCGGTTCCCACGCTTTTTCTTTTTCTTTTTTTACTTCGATCCTTATTCCGCCTACGCCGGAGTGCCAGATTCGATTTGTTTCGTGGACATTGAGATTCGAGCTTCACGGGATTTCACTCGCCAGGGAAGGGAGCTGCATCTCACCGCGTCTTTCAGAAGCTAACGGTCTGCGCAGGGCCCCTATTACACCCGGGCCTTGGAGCTCCTTTTCCCTGTAATGTTCGGTATTCTCTTACAGGGCGGACGAACAACTTCTTTTGTTTTGCTTACTAGAGCGCAGCTCATGGGCGCCCGTTTCCGGCACAACCGCGCGCTGCATTGTGGTTAAGTTTCCCAGCTAAATTTAGCGGGGAAAATTCCACCGCTATATTTAGGGAGAAATTTCCCCGCTAAATCTAGCAGTTAAATTTCTCTGCTAAATCTAGCTCAAATATTTCCCCGCTATATCTAGCGCAAACATTTTCCCGCTATATCTAACGGAAAATTTCCCCGCTATATTTAGGGACAAATTTCCCGCTAAATCTAGCGGAAAAATTTTCCCGCGAAATCTAGTGGAAAAATTTCCCCCTCAAATCTAGCAGAAAAATTTCCCCGCTAAATCTAGCAGAAAAATTTCCCCGCTAAATCTAGCACAAAAATTTCCTCGGTAAATCTAGCGGAAAAATTTCCCCGCTAGATCTAGCTGAAGAGATTTC
>JAZHYW010042030.1:0-80611 GCA_037355805.1 Ixodes ricinus | reverse complement strand
AGCCACGTGGTCCCTGCCGCCTACCGAGATTGCAGACAATGAAGCGTATTCCGCCGTAATTTTTGGATCGACCCCTCGATTAGAAGCTACAAAGGCAAGCCCGGTAAACAGCGGCAAAAAGATAGCAAATAAAACGTGTCGTAAAACAGTAGCAGGAAAGCACGCCATTGAGGATCTTTCGATCTTTGTACAAGCGAGTGGGGAAAAAAAACATCAAATGGCATCCTCCGATGCTGCGTCCTCCTTCTGATAAGGAGAATATCAACTAGTTTTAAAAGCTCTACCATTAGGAAGAGGCTTCTTTTTTTTTCTTCACGGTGCTTGGTTTGCTATCAGAGAGATATCGGAGATTAGGGTTCAGCAAAGAAATAAAAGTCTGAGAGGATAGTATGTTTCATCTGAGACGCTTGCGTCAGACGGTGTTGTATCGCGGACACGACTAAACTGACTGCATGTTTTGTCATACTGCCAAACACGTTCAAATGCGGTCGCTTTATAGGGTGGGTACTGCTCTTACTTTGGGTGGTGCCAAGGAGAAGATGACCCTTAGTCTTTCAGTGCCCGGGGTGGGTGGTGCTCACAGTTCAGGTGGTGCGTATTGCAGGGTTTTGTATGGAAACTGATTACGTTACAGTATTGTCTCTTTGTGACGCTGCGCGTGCTTCCATTTGGCACCACCCGGATACTATGCCTTTGCGCTGAATTTTCTGGATCAGCAAAAGAGGGGAAGAGCGCTTTCCTGTCCTTTCAACTCCTCGTTCCGTGCGCTTCTTCAACACCACCTCTTTCTGCTCCTCTCTTTCTTGTCCTCTACACCCTTTTACCCAATGCGCGCTTTCTCACACAACCTGCTCCAGCTCCTCCCGTTGCTGCGTGACGAATCCGTACCTTGCAAGGCAACAACAAAAAAATGGGTCCGTAGCTATATTATCACCGCACTCGGCTTCCACGCTGGCGACCGGGGTTCAATACCTGGCACCGGTTGCCGTTTGAGGGCGCAGCACTTAGGCGCCCGTTTCCGGCTTGAGCGGCGTCGGAGTCGCCGTCGCCGCGGCGTAACCGAGCGTTGCATTATTGGAAACTTCCCATAACGCAACGCGCTGGTCTCACTCGTGACCCGCGCTTTGCATCATGGGACGTTTTCTATAATGACGTCACACGTGACGTCACTCATGACGTCACGACGATCACGAGGGTTGAGTGACGTCCCGAAAGACACTCGTGAAGGTCACGACGAAGGTCACGACCTTCCAAGTAAAGCTCACGAGAAGGTCACGACCTCCAGGAGTGACGTCACGAGGTCCACTAGGGTGACGAGTGACGTCACGAGGAGGGAGTGAGAGCGGGGAGAAGGAGGCGAGGGGAGGAGAGAGGAGGATGGAGTAGAGGGAAGAGAAGGAGAGAGGCCGAGGGGGAGAAGAGAGGGTACGGAGGAGGAGGAGGGGCATACTCTCCTCTCCATACCCTCCCTCCCTCCCTCCTTCTCAAGACCTGCGCTCTAATTCGGCATTACACGGAGTTGTAAACGTCTTTCATCTTCTATTTTATTTTTCAAGATCCTTTAGCAGTTAGAGACTGATCGACTTACACATTTCGTGCTCATGCGGCTCCTGAGGTTGTTTGGCTCTATAAAGCTACCGATTTATTGTATCCCGTGTTGTATCCCGGATCAGATAAAACTCCCCTATCACAGTCCTGTCGCTTCGTGATGAAAGCGGTGTCATGAAACCGACGTATTTTGAGGTTGTTCACTCGGAAGCCTTTAAAGAGGCCTCCGATTGTTCCATCGCTGACATGACTTACGTATTGTATTGCCTCTCTTTTGCGAGACTAATGACACTTTTCTCATGCTCAATCGTCCGTTGACCACGAACCACCAGTTTGTCGCTGTACCAGTCACTTGTCCCGCTGAAAGAGCATTTCCGCTGGACGGTCAGAAAGAAAGCCGATGTGGCAATAAAATATCCTAATGTATGAGACCTCTAAACTTATGCCTAAACTAACATAAGCGAGATAAAAGGTAAAGAAGGAGCTGAAAGACTTTGGCCTACACAGAAACCCAACTGTTTTTCTAATAGAATCTTGATATCGAGGAGTTTAACTTTGGCCTCGCGGAAACACAAAGATTATAAAAAAAATAACTAAATACGTATGAACAACAAGCAAACGCCTCAAGGTAACGCGCAGGAATGACGCGCTAAAAGTAAAGGAGTAGCACATTAACCTTCAGTTACTCGATACTAAGGAACTCGATTTCATTTGAATGCATATAAACAGTCGTGTGGCTGACGCAGCTATATGTACCTGCTGTGATTATTTCAAGAGCATCAGGTAATTCGCGTACTGTGATATCCTTTCCCCTGTCGATGATTTGAATGTTACTTAAGTTGGGACTGCAACGACAATACGCCACGTGCAAAGGCAAGTGCCCCCCTGATGGCGGCACTTGCCTTTGTGCTTTTTCCGCTGTTTCTTGATATAGTCGCGGACCAACTCGCCTGCATCGTCATCTTAATACATTTCATTTTGCGTCGTTGTGAAATTGGCGGTGACTCGCTTTACGGGCGTTGCTATTTATTGTTCTCCGACTGCCGTGAGAAATAAACTGCGTGGCAAACTTCCTTTTTTATCAGTGTACTGGTTCTGTAAAATAAGAAAGAAAAATTAAAGCCATTCACAACTCCTTGTGACACCGAATTCGAGCGCAGCTCTTGAGGACGAGGAGGGAACGGTACTGAGGGGAGGGTATACCCTTCCTCGCTCCTCTCCACTTCGTGATCCTGCCTGCTACTCCTCCTGCCCTACTTCTCCCTTCACCTCCTCCTCCTCCCCTCATCCTTCAACCTCCTCGCCTCGTCTCCTCCCCTCCTCCTCAAAGGGGGAGGGGGTCACGCGATCTCGGGGGGGGGTCACGTGACACCGGGGCACGTTGCCGGGGGGTCACGTGACCTCGGGGTGTCACGTGACCTCACGGTTACGCCGACGCCGACGCCGACGGCGACGCCGCTCAAGCCGGAGACGGGTGCCTAAGAGCAGCGCTCTAAAAACAAACTTGACTGAGCGGATTACTTTTCAGAGAAATCTAGACGGGTTTTGGGGTAAACTGCTTCAACATATTACTTGTGCAATTACAGTTATAATAAAATTCTCAGTCAGCGACCCAAACTAGGACTCAGAAATTTGTCGTGTGAGCTGATTTTTCCTACTTTGCTTAGTTAGTAGTTCTTTTTTTTTCTTTTTGCTACACAACCATATCGACGGAAGGCAGTTCGACAGTAAAATAAAAAATAAGTGATGGAAACATTGGAGTTACCTTGTTTCATTTCTCAGCAATAATCTACTTAGACACATCTGTAGTTTCATATAAACTGGGCCATAGCGCAGAGTAGCTTTTGAGATTTATTAAATGGCGATGATACTTGTTCTCATCCACTATCTAGAGTCAATCCGACAGCACCCAGCGGTCAAACACATAAAGCTGCATAAGCAAATACAACCGCCCACTATATATACCAACTACACAAGCACCACCCTGCGGTTAAAACAGAAAGCTCTAAGTAGACGTCAGAAAAGACGCTTCGTTCGCGTGAGCTCCGTCCTTCTGGTATGGCGGTATGGAGCTATACTCCGTTTCACCTTATGTTGTACCGCAGACAAGGCTAGAAGCGCGAGCTCATAGCGTTGGGAGCTACTCTTAAAGGGGCCCTGCAATCATATTTAAGCGTCTATCTTTTTTGCGGTTTCCACGTCTCTTGGGGTTCGGGCAAGCCAGCGGGCACGGAGAGAGTAACTAAATATCAGTGCGTCATATTTTAACCGGACGACGCCGAAACCTCCTCCACCGACGAGGGCGACCCGCGGTACCGAAAGCGCGCAAAATGTGACGTCTTAGGTCCTGGCCTTACTACTGGTCAGAGCCGCTAAAAGCTTGTTTTTTAGTCGAGATACAAAATATAAGTGTCGCGAACCGTTTCAATTATGTATGAAAGTAGTTTTTGTTCAGCATTTTAGATCAGAAAAGAAACAAATGCAGTTTATAAAGTACGGAAACAAGAAATGACCCGTCGACATACCCGCCACCAAGCGGCGGAAAAAACGGCGCATACTAGAAAGGGCTAGTGGGATGAGGCGCCGACGAACAGCGAGCGTAGAAAGTTCCCGGAGCGTAGAAAGGCCATTTGGCGGTATGGCAGCGCGAAGTGGCTCCCGTTCTGTACTGATCTTTACCCCGTGTTTGCTGTCGTTTGTGGCCAATGAAGTGTTATGCCGAAATAGTCTTTATTCGCGCAGCAAATGCAATGCGAGCCGCCCTCGCCGCCCGCTTCATACAGCCTATCCAACACACGCTTTAGTGGCGCCCTCTCGAGCCGTCGACACGGAGTGCGGCAGCCGTGAGCGCTCGATAAGCTCACTATCCCTCCTCTAGTTCACGGCCACTCAAGCCAGGACCTACGACGTCATGAAGGAGGTTATTTTTTGCTTGTTTTTGTAATTCTAATTTGCCTATAACTTTTAAAATAAAGCGAATTTTGCGAAAAGAAAAGTTTCATTACGTTACTACGTTCAGTGCGCTTAGGTTCGGCTCAAATTAAAAACCAGTCAAAAAGTTGTTGCAGGACCCCTTTAACGCACGAGAGCTTGTGCCGCCGAGTTGTGCCCTAGAGCAAGGAGCTCGAGCTTGTAGCCTTTCCTGCGGTACATCGTAAGGTGAAACAGAGTATAGTAATTAGCTTTATAGTTTTACAATTTGTTCCTAATTATTTTTTGTTTAATCTAATATATAAACCAGCAGCTGCGGGGAGCTGTATATTGCGTTAGAATGCCTCTTGTATTTTTTGCTGTTTTTTGCACGGCAATTGTGGAGTAGAAAATTACCTGTTTTCCACGACAGGCCGCCTGCTGGACGTGCTCCTTGTTTTTTGTTAACGCGATAGCGTTGGGGAGCTCGTGTCGCAAAACATCCGGCGTCGGTGGGGTAACGTCAAAACTCTGATTGGTCGAGGGGGTCATGACGTCACAGCCACATGACCTAGCGCGGTAATTTCAAACACAACGCTCACGTGAAACGTGACGTCATGCGTGGAATGAAACAGATTAAAACATGGCATGTAATGCGAATTAAAGGTCCCAGCATGTCTCAAATGATTTCACATTATAAAGTAATTCATTTGCCTTAAAGAAAAACATTGAAGAATTTTAGGCGGGATTTGAACCCACGATTCATCGGTTGCGAGCAGACTTGTACACGTCACTGAAAAAAATTACCGATTACACTTACAATTACTTCACTCTAAAAAGTAACCGATTACAATTACAAATACTTCACTGTCAAAAGTAACTGATTACAATTACAATTACTTCACTGTAAAAAGTAACCGATTACAATTACAATTACAGACTCAAAAAAGTAATCGAAAAATTACTCTAAAGTTATCGATTACTTCCCACGTTACTTTTCATTCAACTTTTCTTTTATTACGGTAGCATAATCTCTTGGGACCTCGCGCTCAGTTGTTCCGAAAATAAAAATAAAAAGAGAACCTTGATAGTTTTCGCTTAGAGCTGAGTGACGCCAACACACCTAATCCCTCTCGTGAAAAAAAAAATTAAATAAAAAGAGCGTTGTGTAAATAAATACATTACTCACAAGAGGATGGACAAGGTCATTTTTCCCACCCAAACGTAGTCTCCGGTGTTCAAAAAAAAAAGTACTCAGGAAACGAAGCTTAGTTAAGTGGCCTACTAATCTTTAAGGTTCCGTGCTTAATGGTTTTCGAAAAAAAAAAGAATTGACCGTTACCCAGAGCTGAGTGGCTCCAGCACATCTAACCCCTTCCCCCTCCCCCTTATTTCATTATTTCTTTTTTTAGGGGGTGGTTTAAAAAAAAAAATATTGAGGAAAAGTTGTAATGGGTAATTTTTGTAATCGGTTACAGCAAAAGTTAATACAATTACAATGATCGTTACTCCTTAAAGGAAGTAATTGAAGCGTTACAAAATTACAGTAAAATGTAATCGATTACAAGTAACCCATTAATTGTAACGCGTTACATACAGGTCTGGTTGCGAGCCAGACACGCTACAAAGCCGCGCAATTTTTGTTTTTTTATTGTAGGCCTCGCAAGGCACGGTTGCACGGCTTGGGAACTAGACGGTTAGTTTATATGCGTGCCCGTGAAACCGAAGTGAGGCGATATCAGCGGCAGGACGATTCCGGAGATGCGATAGTGCCTCCAGATGAGACTTGTACACATTACTGAAAAGAAGCAACCGATTACAATAACAATTACTTCATTGTAGAAAGTAATCTATCGCAATTACAATTACAACCTAATAAAAGTAATCGATTACTTCCTACGTTAGTTTTCATTCAACTTTTTTATTACGGTAGCATAATCCTTGGGGTCTCGTGCTCAATTGTTCCGAAAAAAGAAAGAGAAAGCCTTGACCGCTTTTGTTTAGAGCTGAGTGAGTGACGCGCACACACCCGATCCCTCTCATGAAAAATAAACAAAATAAAATAAAAAAGAGCGCTGTTTAAATGCATTACTCACAAGAGGGTGGATAAGACGGCATTTTTCATACACGGACGCAGTCTCCGGTGTACCCAAAAAATGTACCCAGTAAACGAAGCATAGTGAAGTAGCTTACTAATCCTCGAGAACCCATGCTTAGTGGTTTCCCGAAAACCGGAAAAAAAAATTTGCCGTTGCCCATAGCTGAGTGACTCCAGCACATCTAACCTGTCCCTCCACCCCCACCCCCACCCCGCCACCCCCCCCCCAAAAAAAAAAGAGAGAAGAAATTGAGACAAATTGTAACGAGTAATTTTGTAATCGATTACACCAAAAACGTAATTCAATTACGAAGATTCTTACTTCTTAAAGGAAGTAATTGAAGCGTTACAAAATTACTGTAGAATGTAATCGATTACAAGTAATCCATTACTTGTAACGCCTTACGTACAAGTCTGCTCCGGATCTCGGAGCGCACTAGGGTCTCCCAGCATGATAAGCGAATCACAAGGCAATGCGAACGGGCAAGTTAACGCTGTGGCGTTCCACTTTGAAGGCGAAGCTTAAGCGTGTTCCAAGTTTTGACTGAGGGGTGCCGTAATAAAAAATATTTCCGAATATATATATAGATATATATTTTTTAAGACATGTTCATTTTTGCATTTAAAAGGTTTTATTTTTTTCCGCCAAAAGATTTCACATGTTTTTATGCAAACATATATTCTGTTTTGTGCACCAAATCCACGCACACCCCACCAATAAAATTTACGCTAAGTATTATTTACCCTAATCTACATAATGTGGAGCCATGATGGTAAGGAAGGGAATATATTTTCCTTCGGAAACACTTCGCTCAGTGGAACGCCGGTTATTCATACATCCAGCGCCGAAATGAGCTTTAAGGTGTACTTTTTTATTTTGTTTTGTCGTTAATTAAGGATTATCCCCTTAATTTCCTCAACTTTATTTCTGCGTAGTCTACGGGAATAAAGGCGCGCGTTTATATTTAATGTGAAGGTCAAGCTAAATACCTCAGATGCGTGCAGTAATCAACTTACGCCTGTAGCAAAAGCTAATGATGAAAAGAATCTCGCATTAACGCATTTGCCGGCGAGATTATACGAATACGACAAAACGCCAAATACTTGACAGCTATTTCCTTGTGAATGACGTATTTGTTTTACATTTTTCCGATTTTAAAATCCGCTGTCGACTACCCAAAGTACACGTTGCCTCATATCAAACAGACAGGCACAGTTTCATAACGTCTTTTTTTCCCAAAAACTAAAGCTCCAAATAGGCTTGTTCGAATTATAACTTTGTTAAACACTATGTGAGGTTAATGAAACTATATCGACTTTGTCTTCGCTCAAATTTATTCGTCAATGGTAAATGATACACTGCGGATAACCCCCGTTTATTTTGTCAGACATAACGCGATCTCATGCACTATACAAGAAAATATAAAAAAATAAGGAAAAACTGCGGAGGTAGTTTTTATTTCTGTCGTAGCACGTTTGGGCGGGGTGGCAGGTGTCCAATAATGGAGCAGCGACACTTCATGAGGACGGAAAATGAAAAACGTGCACACTGGGATTCGTCCTTCGCCCCTTTAATTAATGCGAACAGGGAGCTTTCTCGCCAGAGTAATGAACACTTCGCCAGGGGTTTCATGCCTCAAACGATTCCTCGAAGCTTTCCACACCCCGTCCTCCAGCACACGATCACGCAACCGAAGGTAGAACGAACAGCCTTTGAAATCGAATTTATGTGATGGCGTGGAGCTTTTATTTCAGGGGCTGGAGACGGCACGGAATGTGACAGTTGTAGGGAACAGGCTAAAGGGCAGTTTGCAAAACGGCTGTCATTTTATCGAAAAAGATCCGCACGTGCAAACGTTCACGACAGAAAAATTCGTACAGAAGAAAGCGATTTGCCGTCTCTTCGGTGTTTTTCCAAGGGCGTTCTAAATGTATAACATTTATAGGGCTTCTTCTCGCTCGTCTTTTTGCCATGACAGTAAGGGGGCACACAAGTTCACATTGGGAGCGTTTTGTTGATATAAAAATCCGCTACAACGTCTCGTAAAACTGCGACGTCACGTGACGTCATAGTACAACGTGACGTAAGAGTGTCAGTTACTTCATGGTGTCATGAGACGCTATTCTGTCACGTGACCTTACGTCACGTGACGTCATAGTTTCAACTGACGTCATAATATCACGTGAAACTTTGAGGTAACAGAGGCTATACGTCAAGGATAAAAGTCCCTGAGGCTGACCCTATAAATGATGTGCTTTTAAAAACACCTTGAAGGTGTAAACTGAGCTCAGTTTCCTTCAAGAGACAGGGACGACCCAAACCAGGTCAGTAAATAAAAAAAAATTCTTTTACCTGATTTTTATCAAACTAATTCCAAACACCAAAAGCTTCATGACGACGCATGCATCAAACCAGACAGGAAGCCACCGAAACATGTGACAAAAATGGCGCGAGCCGACGTCGGATTAAAGGTTTTCTGTCCTGTCTGTTTATCCAGCACCCAATAAATCAATGATCAGAGTGAGATGATTTCGATTCGTAAGAGCTTCGTTTGTCAGCATGGTTCGGTTTCTGTTTTATAACTTACAAATATTATTCCGTACTTTTCATTTGTTTTATGTCTAAACCAGCTCTCCTAGGGAGCCCCGCGTCCTACAAGTGTAACGTCCTTTAGGGAATTCGGATAAATTCTCGCGGCACACCATAATCTCTCAATTATCACGGTCACAATTTTTTGAAATTCTGCTTTTGTAATTTTTTTTTTATCCCAACACCAATTTTATTTGAGAACTCTCTTTTTCGTCACAAAAAATAGCAACGGCATTTCCACGACCCAATGCACGGCCGACTCGCCGCCCAAGGCGACAGGTGGGCTCCCTCGCAAGAGACAATTCCGCCTTGTCACCAGGCTGGACGTGACAATAAAACGGGCGGGCCGACGCTGACAGCTCTGCCGCCAGACACAAAGACACAATGAAGGCATGGAAGGAACACGAGAGGAGGAGGAGGGAGTGAAAAATGACATAAAATAATATATAAAGAAAAAAAAAGAGAGGGGGGGAGGAAGCAATGACCGTTTGGAAACCGCTTGTATTCCGAAATATCCAGCATTCTGTTCACTAGAAGAATCAGTCCAATCAATATCTGTTTTACCTGAAGTTATACACCAGGAATAGGGAGACGAATTTCCCCGTCTAAAATTCCCGAACTCGGTGCAGATTTGCAGATTGCAGATTTTATCAGGAGTAAATTTTTTCTGCTAGCTAACAAACTTTGTACAACCATCTTTTTTTTGCTCGCATTTTCGAAGTTTTAGACGTGAAAACGTCTTAATTAATTACATTTTTGGCACTCTTCCTTGTAACAAGAGCGCGGTAAAATAGTTTGTAATTCAAGGGACATGAGGCGTTAAAGAGCGTTAAAAAAAAGGTTAAATATTTGGTGTTCGGTTGTAATTTTGATTTGAGTGTGGCATTAGAATAGCGGTGCTTCGTGATATTGTGGAGACGATGACGAGAAACAGGAGACACCTGTGCGGGAGGAGATGCAGAGCAACCCGATTTCAGTGTTATTTTGTTTTTGAGTAATTTTGAACAATTTTATTCCTTCAAATAGCGTCGATAGCGGAATGTTGTTTCAGCCATATTTATGAACAATATTTGTTTTATAGTCGTGCCATGTATTAAAACCCTCGTCCTTCCTGGGTATTTTGATGAAATGCCTACTCCGTTTCAGAGCTCGTCTAACTTATAATCTCCGAATTAGTGCCAGGATTTCTCAGAGAAAAATTATTTGTGGGGTTGGTTTATTTGAATTCGACCAAACATGTTTCGTGAGGTCTATGGATTGTTTTTCGAAATAAATATATGTGACAGTTAAAGTCCCAGGATGAACAAAACAACAATTAAAAAAAACTAAAGCTCGAAAATGTTATGGAAAAAAAAATTCAGAAGTGCCACTGCTGGCATGCCTCAGAAACTCGATTTGAAATTCTCGAAAATATGCCAGTTGTTTTCAAGTTTTTGATTATTTTTCAGCCATACCAATAATTTACTATTTAAAGAAACTGCGGATTATTTTTACACATCAAGCTTATTTTTATTTTTCGTCAGAATGTTTTTACAAAATCGCAAACTTTCTATTTTGCAATTTTTGCTTCCAATTTCAGATTGTCGTAGAAAATGAACCTCTAAGAGGTATGATATGAAACGCCCATCAGTGTATAGCTTAACCAAGCGATCTAAATATACAGGGTGTTTCGCGAAAGGGGGACAAATTCAATATTGCGAAAACTATGCGTCGCACCAAAAAAGGCTTGTGTCGTTTTTGACCTGGGCGATAGAAGGCACGCGAAGCATTTTACGGCTTTCTTAAAAGCCATACGAATTCGACGGGTTTTAAGTTTCGGTTTGTTATCGGAGCGCATCTCAGCCCCGGCGGCAGCGCGCCCCATGGAAAGATAGTGCATCCAACCTCTGCTGCGCTGTCATCGCGCGACGCAGCAGAGGCTGGTTGCGCTATCTCTCCACGGGGCGCGGTGCCGCCGGGGCTGAGATGCGCTCCGATAACAAACCGAAACTTAAAAACCCGACAGAATTTGTACAGTTTTTCAGAAAGCCGTAAAATGCTGCGCGTGCCTTCTATCATTCCGCAGTTTGTTGATTTAGTGGTTTTCGATGACGCTGAGCAACTTTCTAATTCAAGACTATGCCGATAAACATTCATTCATTCATTCATTCATTCATTTGTTTATTTTCTGTGCTCATGAACAGCTTGACGCCTTGGTAATGATGCACAACAAAATGTTCACAGGTTAGTTACAAAAGTCTTAAAAGCTACGAAATTTGGGTTAAAAACATCAATATCTGCTCCCCTGAGGGTATTGTAGAAGTGTTGAATGCGGGTCATGGGACTGGTTTGGATGATCTGATTAACATGAAAAGTCGGAGAAACCCGCAAAACTCGACTGGGAACGTGAATATTAATAGCAGATGTGAGATCTGGGCAATCAATTAATCCATGAATACATTTATACAGGAAAACAAGATCGCGCTCACGCCGTCTGGAACTCAAAGTAGGGCATTTGCATCGTTCCAAGAGTCTCGCATAAGAATAATAAACAGTACGGCCAATGTAACGATCGTAAACAATTCGAAAAAAACGCTTTTGAACATTTTCAATCATCTCTTGGCTCGTAGAACTAATACAATTCCAGACTAGAGAGGAAAACTCCAACTTGGTCCGGATTAACGAGAAAAATAAGCGTAGAATACAGGTTGATGTGGAGAACTCACGCGTGATTCTAGAAATTACTCCCAGCTTACGCAAAGAGCCATTAATAAGGTTGTTAACATGTACAGTAAAGTATAACGAAGAGTCTATGTATACACCAAGATCACGCGTGCACTCGACTCTTCGCAGAAGATCATTGCCAATCTGGTAACAAAAGGTAATTTTTTCTACCTTTCTAGACAAAGACATAATAACGGTTTTAGAAGGATTGAGCGTTAGCATGTTCAGACGACACCAATTGCACACACGCCTAACATCCTCCATAAGTTTTTCACAGTCTTCCAAAGATATGATCTGCCTAAACAACTTGACATCATCTGCATATTGCAAGACAACCGAATTGCGAACAATTGAGCTCAAATCATTAATAAAAACATTGAAAAAGATCGGCCCAAGTATGGAGCCTTGCGGCACACCCGAAGAAGAAACATAAGGCCGGGAGTGATGTCCAAGAACACGAACAAAATTGTGTCTATTAGACAAATAATCTAGAAACAGGGAACAAAGGGAGGTACTCACGCCGTACGATTCTAGTTTGTGTGCAAGGAGCGAATGGTCTACTAGGTCAAAAGCCTTAGAGAGATCAACATACACAACATCTACCTGTCCACGTTGACACACAGTAGGCGAAACAAAATTAAAAAAAGACACCAGATTTGTCTCAACAGACCTTCCACGCATGAAGCCGTGTTGTGAAGGGCTTATCTTATGCTTAAAAAAGTTTGAAATGCGCTTAAATAAAACAATTTCATAGACCTTAGCAAAGGGAGATAGCAACGACACAGGCCTGTAATTTTTTTACATAATATTAAAAATGTTAATTACGGAAAAATAACTAACAATCTAAGTATTTCGAGCTCTTAATAATTTTCCGAAAAAGGGACCTGGCCAAGGACCAAAAGAAACAAGCCTTTTCTTGTTGCGACGCGTAGTTTTCACAATATCGAATTTGTCCACCTTTCGTAAAACACCCTGTATATTGTTCGTGTAGGTGCGCTTCATGAATTTAATTATTTTTGGCTCCAAACTTGCCAAAAATAAAAATTAATTTTAGAGAATTGATATCGATTTTCTCATAGGCCATTTTTTTCAAACTTTTTTTACCCGTTGCCCATGACGTAAATGTTACCTGGATATAAATATCTTTTTATGTTTTTGTTGTATTACTGAGAAATCATTTTCATATACCTCCCTTGTTCTTCACGCTTGTAAAAAAATATCAATTTTATTACCTGAGGCCGGCCATTTTGAATAAAATAATCAATATTTATTTTCTTTCAATTGTTTTTGATCTCTCACATGATAAAAAATCACTATATAATTATTGGATGACCTTTTTATTTTTGTCCCCAGGAAAATAAGTTAAATCAGCCACTTTTTATTTGATTCGAGAATCATAGTTTGACTGCAACGTTCTTGGCGGGCTCAAGATTGACAGTTGTTGCAAAAAGAGACTTTACAATGATGTATTCTTTATTATATTTTTTCACACTATCACGTATTAACCCTACCCTATCCTCCCTTGCTAAAATGAAGCACTTCGCCCCATTTACGTCGCCTCTAATTACGGACTGTGGCAACCCGGTCATCATATGCTTTCAACCCTGACAGAAGAGCTTTTTCAACTTTCTTTTTTTAGTAGTCGGTGAAATAATAACTGACATCTTTGAGTGTGACCTACAATGAATAAACATGACAACCCGCTTTTTTAATTAAATGATATGCTATTTACTTGCTACTTTGTAAGTCGTGAAAAATAAATAAGTATCTTTAGTTGCGTAAAACGAATACGATTGCATCCAAGAGCAAGATTCGCATTAATTTGGAATGAACAGAACAAACTACACACTTTGTTCCTTGCCATCAAACACATCATTCTGTAGTTGTGAATGAAGACTACTTGGTGTACGCAGGTGCATAGGTTAAAGATGTATATTGCTTTCAATTTCATCAAAAATAATTAAACCTAGGATTTTTAAGCATTTATTCTCTTCTCCTAAAAGGTATTTTGTTTTTCATATTGGAACTTTTTTCACCTATGGGCCCGCTTAGTTATAAACCGCGGGCTATAAATTATGACGAAAGCAATCCCTGGGAGAAGCGGGAATAAGGGGAACAAGGGAGACAAAGGACAAACACAAATCTCCAAACACAGCTAGGTCACTGGTTTGCGACCAAAAACATCCGCCTGGTCCTGGTATCGAACTATTTCAAGATGAGCGCTCCACCAACTGAGGTAACCAGGAGTGAGGCGTCAGTAGAGCAAACGGGTTTTATCAGCTGCCACCAGTCTCAACACCAACAAGCGTGAACGGCTTGCATTTTAGGGTTATGACGATAATACGATTAAATGAAAAGAGGCAAGTGAGCTGGACAAGATCTTTTAGGTCATCCTTAGAGTTCTATTATAACAGATTCAAAGCACCGTTCCCAAAAATAAAAGGTGAAAAAAGTGGAGGCACCACAAGTGGCTGGCAACTGTAGATCATGATATTGAAATTAGTGCGATATGTTACATCAGTTCTGATAGCGGTATATTCATACGCCTTTTCTGCGTGCTCTTCGTCACATCACTCAGAAGTCTCACCGCAGCTGACGTCACCAGTCTGACCGGGAGCCAATCAAACAGCACCAAAAGTGCATCGTCACGGCGCTCATTATATTTGTGGAGTTTATATCCTCGGCTAAACGAATCACGCAAAGATAAAAGCTGAGGATCACGGAGCATTTATAGCGCCTGACCATAGCCACCTTTATTCGTAAGTATGTCAATTCACCGACGATGCCACGGAGAGCCTGACCGCCAGAAAAAAGACGAGGACCAGCGCCGAACGGTTATCGATATGGTAGCGCAAAGTCACTCCAGGAGTGACCAGGGCCAGCACGCGCGGCACCTGCGGCCTCTCCGCGAAACATGTCTGTGTTTGGGTGTCCGCATTCCTCTGAGGTCATAATCCACCCCTAGCCGCGGTCATCAGCGCGGTGAGAGAAAGGGAAAGTGGAAGGAGGTTATGGCAGGAGGCTACAGGCGCATTGAGAAAATCGAGAAGGGCAGGAATAGGTGGCGGGTCGCCGCCAAATGCTCTCCTTTCCCGAAAGAAACAAAACAAAAAGGAGCGCGTTCGCGTTTCACGACTTTACCGCCGGGAGAATTCTTTGGCACAGCCTGAGGCCCCTGCGCGCGCGTTCTTCCTGATTTCTTTTCCCCCTTAGCAGCGGTCACGTTCTTTCGCGACAGGCTTTCTAAATATAAGGAGGCTACCGCGATCACTGGTTTGGCCGGTGATTACAGACTCGTCGAAGGTGATGACTAGCCAGTGACGATGCACTTTCGGCGCTAATTCCATCGGAATCCCAGCGTCAATGGCATGTCATGGTCGGGCTTGGAGCAAAGCAACGGAAACGAACTCGGGTCTTGCGTGTACCCGAGCGATGTAAGCTGTCGTCAATCATTCCGGGATGAATGGCGCATGTGAGAGATGATTTGAGCCATATGCGCATCACGTTTCAAAGCAGCGTCAGAAAGCGCTAATTCTTACACCCTGAAATCATGCCGCTTTTTTCGTGTGTGCGTGCCGACGAGACGGCTTTTGGGGGCCACGATCCAAAGCCCAGCCTCCAGCTGACAGCAATGCCAACATTATTATTTCAACAGGGTACCTTAGCTTTGATATTACGGTGTCTGCAAACGACCGATATGAGCAAAAATACACTCGAGACTGCTTACGTAGCAGGAATGTGAAAGCGATGACAGATGTGGCGGTGACATCACGCTCCCCCACTGCGCAGGCTGCGGCGCCACCGCCGGCTTCACGGCTTCCGTGACGAGGCGACCCAGCGGTTGCTGTGCTTTTCTGTCTGTCTTATTTCTGAGGCGCGTCCACTTTTACCTTGACCGGAGTGTGCTTCATGACGTATTTTTGGCCGATCTTTCGGGGACAACACCGATGTCTTTTCGCGTAACGGGACATATAAGACTTTTGCCTTAAAACGAATCGTATAGAAAGTGGCACAGACAGGGATGCCGCAGTGTATAAGGCACTTGTAATACATCTCAGTGCACTGGATTGAGTATGTGCCTCACGGTCAACGTTTGAATGGTGCCAGCAAATTAATTTTATGTTCAAGTCTATACAATTTAAATACCCCTGAAACCGAAAATATAATACACACTGAATGACGAAAGTAATCCCTTGAGAAGGGGAACGTGAGAGACAAAGGACAAACACAAATCTCCAAACACAGCTAGGTGAGTGGTGAGCGACCGAAAAAATCCGCCTGATCCGGGTATCGAACCCGGGACCTTTCCATTACAGGTGGAGCGCTCTACCAGCTGAGCTAACCAGGGGTTAGACGTCAGTAGAGCAAGCTGGTATTATCAGCTGCCACCAGTCTAACAACCAAACAAGGGTGAAACTTGCAATTTAGGGTTATAATTATACTGCAATTGAATGCAAAGATGCAAGCGAGCTTGAAAAGAATGACGAAAATATTCCCTTGAGAAAGGGAACATGAGAGACAAAGGGCTCACCAGTCACCTAGCTAGGTTTGGAGATTTGTGTTTGTCCTTTGACCCTCAAGTTCCCCTTCTCCAGGGATTATTTTTCGTCATTCTTCTCCAGCTCGATTGCACGTTTGATTTAGTTTTATTATAATTACACACGGAATATATCGCTAATTAAATTTACCTTTGGTAAAACTATATTCGTCAAACTGCTCCTACGCAATAACCCTAGAACTTAAAACTTTTTATATGCTTCATTGTTCTATCAAATTCCCCAACCCTTTACTCCCGGCGAGATAATTGGATATTTTAAATTTTACAGGTAACAATAAACAAACGCAATTTGAACGCTCAAAGCACCAGCCACGATCAAACAAAGCGCACCTACTGAATCCTTCAGACCGAGTAGCAGAAGTACTAGCACTCCGATCAATATCGCGTCAGTCGTGTTCGCATCATTCACGGCAATCACCACAGGGCTATTATATCATCAAAACATGATTTCCTAGATCATCTCAATATAACTGACCTACATCAACCATCTTGAGACACTCGCCGTTTTTTGCGCATGTTAATACCAGCGACAACAACAGAGGACACCCGCTAATACAGCTGCGTGCCCCTAGCCGCGCCGACTGTGTGGCACAGACACCTCTACTCTAATATCAGCTATCTCGCTTTTTGATCTGGGTTTCCTCAAGCCTTTTTGCTTTTTGGTACTATTTTTCTTTATCTTTATACCATAATTCTGTCCTGCCCACTGTCCATGTCATTAGTGACTCCCCAGACGTTTATCACAATACGTGCTAAATGTCAGCACCCGCGCTCTTCGTTTGTTTTTTCTTCACTTCGATTTTCTTTTTTTTTTATGTCTTGCCCTTTCTGTAGCATTCCACGGAGCAAGCACGTAGCTATGTTTTATGCCGGTTGTGAATTTACGAGCCTATCTACACTTAAATTATATTATTCCCAGTGCATATCACACCTGTTTGCCAAGTACAGGTGGGTCCAGCTTCCCCGGGGCACTAGCGAGCCAATCAAAGAAATGCCCGCGAGTAGAGCACCCAATAGAAAAGAGCCCAGATAAAATATAAATCCAAAACAGTAATATGAGCCCGAGTAATGTGTGGAATCGTGCTAGTTGGTACGTAGAAACATATTAAAAAATAGCGCACAAGCAGAGAGAGGGAGAGAGAGAGGACATGTTCTTTTCTACTCTTCTCTGCTTGTGCGCTGTTCTTAACATGATGTGCACTCGAAATTTACACTCGTAAACGCGAAAAGGGAAACACTGCGTAACTAGCTGTTTTTATTCGAAGCGCTGATCGCAGAATAAATGTATCCTATTGTAAATTGCAGCAACTAAAATTTCACCTTTTAAGAAAAAAAAAAGCCGGGGAAAAGGGGGGTGGGGGGCTCCTGCCATTCCAACTTTTTTGAGTGACAATGCAGGATGTAAAGTAACGCTTCTAAGGCACTTTAGGCGGTCCTGAAAAGAAATAGATTTTTTAACGTATCATGAAGCCATTTACTCGTAGGCGCAAAGGCGGTGGTTGACGTTTACGGTGGGAAAAATCAGAATAATTCATTCGTGATTTTCTCACTGTACCCTGTACTGTACTAGTTCAAAAGGTCACTGCTACTAGTTCAAAAGAAAACAAAAAACAAAGACCTGTTTTGGGAAATCAGCGCCGCCACTTCGCAGACGATGCACGCGTAGGGAGAAGTGCTGTGCAAAATATGGCGTACGCCACGTCGAAGGAGCGCCGCCCGATTCAGACTATTGGCGAATTCGCGTGGTTCTTTCTGCGCGCTCTCGAGCGCTCTTTCCAGAGCGCGCGAAATCGGGTGGTTGAAAGAGAGTGCTGTCGCCTGATCGGGTGGTTCATTCCGAGGGCGCCTCTCCCTCTCAGAGCGCTCCCTGGTACTCCGTCTGTAGCCGCGGAGTGCGGAGCGGCGCAGGCGTCACGTGGTACTTGGACGGTGATCACGTGGTTTTGTTGACGATGGCCGGCGGTGGTCTGTGATGGTGTGCGGGGTCCAGCATGACGGCGATTGATATCTGGTTCAACAAAGTGCTTGTGCATTCGACGGTGCGAGGATTACAACGGACGGGACGACATTCGTTTGCGACCGTAACAGGAAAAGTCGACGTGTGAAGTATTCCCAGTGCTTTCACGAGATCGTTCATCTCACGGCGGTGAATCCGCTAAGCCTAACCGACGACGAAACAGCTCGCAGAGCTCGCCGCTGTTTTACCGGGTTTTGGGGTCGCTTCAAGACATTTTCAGGTTTGGTTAAAGTGCGTTCAAAGGTTTGTGTTGTAAAATAAAGGGAGAGCCGAATATAATTCACTGTGATTTGTGTCACATTGCGATGCTTGCACGATATTTCGCCGTGAGAAAAATGCGGTTTATTAACTTTTATATTTGCCTGCTCTGTCGTACGCATGACCGCTATCGCAGCGCGTTCACTGTCGAAAACGCGATGAGTTGACAACTGTTTCCAAGCGTTGGCTTTCGTTCTGTTCTGCAAAAATCAAATCGCATACTGCTGTTTTCTTTTTTTTACATGCCGATGCGTAAAACAATTTACGTCACAACCGTTATTTCATCACGTTGCGAGCGTAAATTTTGCTCAATCGTCCACCGTGCGCTGTAAGATCGTGTTGTTTTTAATGCATTACCAATGTCAAGAAATTTTAATTCCGTGACTGGTCTGAGAATCTCGGAGCGCTCTGAAGCCAGCAGTTGTGATCGGCTGAAAAGGATCCCGAGTAGCTCTGGCGGCGAGGAGGGGCGCTCTGCTGAATCGAGGTCAGAGGCGAGAGGCGACCACCCGAATTCACCATATGATAGCAGACGGTCCCTCAAAAGAACACGAATCGGCCGGCGTCCTCTCGACGCGGCGTGCGCCATCTGTCGGCAGCACTTACTTCTCACTACGCATCGTCTATCGTCTGCGACGTGGCGGCGTTGACTGCCAAGAACATGTGCTTTTTTTTTTTTTAACGGGGTAACCTCAGTTGTTGCTGTTGTTGTTGTTTTTGCTGTAAATTTCAACCAACTACTTCCACCTCTGTAGTAAATTGCGGCGCGACACGTTGAGAAACTGATTTTATTGGATCGTCTAAAGTACCTTAGAAGCTTTAGTTTACATGCTGTAGTTGAGGGTTCTCCAAACTCCGTACCGCGGGCCATATCCGACCCGCGGATGGCAGCGGTCTTTGCAGTGACTCTCGGCCCCCAACCCGCGGCTACCAAGCAACAAATAACCGCACGTAGAATAAATCTGTACCGCGACACGCACCAAAAAGAAAAGCGAAAGCATTGTTTGAAATTACTATTCGAATATTCGCACAACACTAAAGTTTTTCTCATGATGGCAAACTCTAGTGTAGTGCGAATATTCGAGATATTTTAATAACAGTTTCGAATGATACGGTATTTGATATTCGCTTCGATATGAACTCTAATATTCCTATTTTTCGAAATGTTGCCCGCACTGGTTAGCCCCGTCCAGCGCGCTTCTTTCCGAGGACCAATGCAGTGCGGAGAAGCAACCACCTTGAAGCTCGCTTCCGTGGTGTTGCTTCTCGGACACCGGTGCTCGCTAAAAGCGCGCTCAACGGAGCTAACCCGCCTCGGTCAACACTTCGAAAAGAAGAAATTACAGTCACGTTTTTAAGTGGAAAGCCCACTTTCAAAGCGAGATGATGCACGCGCGCGCGTAGCGTGTGTAAAAAGAAACAAAAACTTTGTGAATATTGGTATATTCCAAACAATAAAATTATCAAAGTTAACTGTGGCTATTCTGCGACAGTATAAGTTAGGGAAAGATGTCCTTAAAACCTACTTTTTTCTATTTTTCTATTTTTTTATTGTTTTCAAATTCTAGATACAATAAAAATTATTTGTGCAGAGCAAGAAGGTTTATAAATTCCCTCGATTAGGTATAGCTGGGCATCTCTCTAGGTTTTAATTTTATGTCAGATGCATCTTTTAATTGCTATTCCGATGTGGGCAATATACTTTCTGAGGTCACAGTTTATAGAATATAGCTATATTAAAATTAGCTTGGCTATGGACACGTAGAAGCTTCGGAACAACCTTTACGAGCTCAAGTGAAGTTTCGTTAAGGCATGGTGCAGTATGGTGAAACGCTTGGAGAAACCAGAGTCGCTTAATGGGCTTCCAGAGTAACGAAACTCACAAGCTCCGGGCTAGGGCGCTCACATTCATTCATATCCGTGTGCACCTTTGGAGCCTTACATAGTACGGTGTGCAATGATAGTACGCCTAGCGCGCCATTGGCTTTGTCAACAGGTCTTTTGGATAAGTGGGTGGCGCTGTCGACCGGCACCATAAATCAGTTATGACATCATTTCCCTTGCAGCCTATCCGCACTCGTTTTATCATTACTTATTGGTTCACGTTAAAGACACCAGGTAAGAAGTCATGCCGCAATTGTGAAATATCTAGTTTTGAGGTCCTGCTGTAGCCAAGGTGTCCAGCCGTTGGGTCGTCATGGCATCCTTGGAAGATTTCTTCTCGAATGCTGGCAGGAATAACCAACAGCCATGCTGTGTTGTTGATGACGAAGTTCTCCTTGTACAGTACCCCTCGCCGCATGGAGAAGGTACG
This sequence comes from Ixodes ricinus, assembly GCA_037355805.1. NCBI lineage: Eukaryota > Metazoa > Arthropoda > Arachnida > Ixodida > Ixodidae > Ixodes > Ixodes ricinus. The sequence continues at coordinate 59,615 of JAZHYW010042030.1, read as the reverse complement.
CAGGATTCTTAAGAAAGCACGGGAAACCGTAATCGCTTGTCCCTCTAAGTGCTCGATGAGCGGTCGCAGTTCAGGGGTCGTCTCGGTCGTGTCGAACGGTCATGTTGAACTCTTGTAGTCGGAGACTCCATCGAGCGAGGCGTCCTGACGGGTCCTTGAGGTTCGCAAGCCAGCAGAGCGAGTGGTGGTCCGTGACTACACGGAACGGGCTCCCGTACAAGTAAGGACGAAACTTCGTGATTGCCCAGACGACCGCAAGGCATTCTTTCTCAGTCGTGGAGTAATTTTTCTCCGCCTTGGACAGTGTCCGACTTGCGTAGGCGATAACTCGCTCGGTGCCCTCTTGCACTTGAACCAGTACCGCGCCCAGTCCAGCGTTACTTGCGTCCGTGTGAATTTCGGTTTCCGCTTCTTGATCGAAATGTCCAAGAACAGGAGGAGTCTGCAGTCGTCGCTTCAGCTCGTCGAATGCCTGCTGCTGCTCCTCGGTCCATTCGAACTTCTCGGCGTCCTTCGTGAGGTTTGTGAGCGGTGCGGAAATTTTAGCGAAATCCCGAACGAAGCGTCGATAGTAGGCGCAAAGTCCAAGAAATCTTCGCACGGCCTTCTTGTCTGTTGGCGCTGGAAATGCCGCGACGGCGCGAGTCTTCTCGGGGTCTGGGCGGACGCCTTTGTTACTAACCACGTGGCCTAAGAACTTCAGTTCGTCATAGGCGAAGCGGCACTTTGACGGCTTGAGTGTGAGTCCGGCGGTCTGAATGGCTTGGAGAACAGCTCGGAGTCGTCGCAAGTGCTCGTCGAAGTCACTTGAAAACACTACGACGTCGTCAAGGTAGACGAGGCAGCTCTGCCACTTCAGCCCTGCCAGTACTGTGTCCATGACACGCTGGAATGTTGCCGGCGCCGTGCATAGGCCGAAAGGCATCACCTTGAACTCGTACAGGCCATCCGGCGTGACGAAAGCTGTCTTCTCTCGGTCCCGTTCGTCGACTTCGATCTGCCAGTAGCCGCTCTTTAGGTCCATCGATGAGAAATATCGAGAGTGGCGCAGCCGGTCTAGAGTGTCGTCGATGCGGGGAAGTGGGTAGACGTCTTTCTTCGTCACCGCGTTCAGCTGCCGGTAGTCAACGCAGAACCTAAGCGTTCCGTCCTTCTTCCTAACCAGCACGACTGGAGAGGCCCACGGACTGCTTGAAGGCTGGATTATGTCGTCGTTCAGCATTTCTTCCACTTGCTGTTGGATGACCTCCCGTTCTTTTACGGAGACTCGGTACGGCGATCGGTGCACCGGGAGCACGTCGTCCTGGGTGACGATGCGATGCTTCGCAACGGTGGTTTGGCGCACCTTCGATGACGTCGCGAAGCAGTCGCGGAATTCGGCGAGGAGGTTACTCAGCTGCCGTCGTTTCGGGCGTGGAAGCTTGGGGTCAATGTCAAGCTGCGCTGGCGGCGTAGTGTCTTGCTGAGGTGGCGATGATTCCTCAGCAATCGAGGCGATTTCGACGGAGTTCCGAAGTTCCTCGACGTGACCAACGGCTGCACCTTTAGTAAGGTGTTGCGTTTCGTTTCGGAAGTTCGTCACGAGGACCACAGTGCGGCCATCCTGGACTTCAGCTACTCCTCTTGCGACGCCTATTCCTCTTCCCAGGAGCAATTGAAGGTTGCCTTCCAGAACAACTTCGCCGCAGGTAGCTGCATCGGTCACGACGGGTACGACAACACTTGATCGCGGCGGCAGGTTCACGTGGTCCGCAGCTACTCGGACGGCGGCTGACGCTGTTTCCGGCTTCTCTGAAGGTGGAACAGGCGTCCGCAGCGTCAATCTGTTTTCACCAAGGTCGATGACGGCGGCGTATTCACACAGAAAGTCCATTCCGAGAATGACGTCTCTGGCACAGTCTTGTAGAATGACGAATTTCACAGGGCACGTCTCACCGTGGATCTTGACGCGAGCGGTGCATCTCCCGACTGGTGTGATGAGATGCCCTCCGGCGGTTCGAATTTGAGGTCCATCCCACGGCGTCGTCACTTTTCGCAGGCGGCGAGAGAGCCTCCCACTCAAGACTGAGTAGTCTGCTCCGGTGTCCACGAGCGCCGATGCGTCGAGGCCGTCGATAACAACGTTTAGGCTGTTGGACACCGTTGCAGGCGTGTCGGTGCGATGCGGGGCGTCAGGAGAGTGGGCGCGCTCCGGCGTTCTTGGAGGCTGTTTGCTTCCGTCGTTTTCGGCAACGTCACCTCCAGGCGTTGCCGCACTTAGTTTTCCCGGCGACGGAGGGGAGACAGGCTCTCTCGGCGGGGTCGTTGCGCTGGGGACGCTGAACGTCGTGGCGATGGGGAGCGGGCTTCACGGCGGAGAGACGACACTGGGGAGGGCGAGCGTCGGAGGTACTCCTCGATGTCGCGAGGGCGTTCGTCGTACCTTGGGCGCGGGTCGTTCGGGTGGAACCCGCGCAGCCCCAGTTGTCTGTAGGGGCATCGACGGTAAATGTGGCCGGCTTCACCGCAGTGATAGCACAGAGGGCGTCGATCGGCCGTCCTCCAGACGTCGGTCTTTCGTGGCGCAGCTTGTTCTGGGCGGATGTACGCCCGATCTTCCTGGCGTCGGGAATACTGCGGCGCTGGAGGCTCACGTCGAGGTGGCGCCGTACATGGGTGAGCAGGGGGCGGTGGTCGTCGGGTAGCTGCGGCGTAGCTTAGCTTCGGTGGTTCAGGAGCGGCGCTGGCGAGAACTTCTGGCTGCAGCGCCTGCTGAAGTTCTTCCCGGACAATCTCGGCGACTGAGGGAGTAGCCGGGCTTGTGGCAGCAGGTAGCAGCTTCCTGATTTCCTCCCGCACGACGTCCCGGATAATCTCGCGAAGGTCCGGGCTGTTGCAGCTGGAAGTCGAGAGGGCAGCGACGCCAGGAAGTCTCTGATAGTGGGAGGCGCGTGCTTGTAGGGCACGTTCGATGTTAGTAGCCTCGGTGATGAAGTCTTGGACGGTGATAGGCGGGTTCCGCACAAGGCCTCCGAAGATGGTTTCTTTCACTCCTCGCATCAGGAACCGCAGCTTCTTCTCTTCAGGAGCGTTTGGGTCGGCGCGGTTCATGAGGCGGAGAACGTCCTCGACGAAACTTGTGACGCTCTCGTTCGGCCCTTGGCTTCTTGCTTGAAGAAGTTCTTCGGCCCGCTGACGTCGCTGCTGGCTGGCAAAAGTGCGTCGAAGCTCCGCCTGGAAGTCTTGCCATGACGAAATTGACGCTTCGTGGTTCTCGAACCAGGTGCGTGCAGTGCCTTCCAGAGCGAAGTAGACATTTCGCAGGCTCTGCTCAGGACCCCATCCGTTGAATCGTGCGACGCGTTCGTACTGGCCCAACCAGTCGTCCACATCTTCATGAAGATTGCCACTGAAATTCGGCGGCGTCCTTGGTGGGGCCTGCACGTAGACAATGGACGTCGCTGGCGTTCCGTCTGGCTGCGACGTGGTGGTCATCGTCGGCTTCGGCAGCTTCTTTGTCCTGTCCGGCAGTGGTCCAAGTTCCGGGGGTAGGCCGAGGTTGCGGCGACTGAACCGGATCTCGGTAGTGCCTTCGTTGGTTCTTCGCGGGCTTGGCGTCGGACTTGCACTGCGGGCCCTCGGAGGGGTACGCGGCAGGGGCATGCGTTACCCCGCACCTCCACCAAAATGTCACGAATGACAAGTGATGAGGCGGCGACTGACTGGGTAAACTGAACGTTTAATGGGGCGAACTTGTGCCCAAAAATAAAAGGGAAAAGAAAGATAACAAGAGAGCGTCGCGGGCGTCGAAGGCGGCGAAGCAGCAAGATCGAACGCTGGGGCGAAACTGACTGCGGCTCGCCACGCGGAGCCCCTTATGTACATGCGTGGGCTTCTGGAATAATCGGCGTAGAAAGTTCGACGCGTAGAACATTCGGACCTCGAACATGCAACAGGATTCTCGAATTTACCAGAACACTAGATTGCAGGAATAAACAAAAGATGCGCCGCTGCCAGGAATCGAGACCCTGGCTTTTTTAGCGTGGTAGGCAGGCGCTATAACCGTTAGGCCACGCGCGCTGCTGCCTACTTGGCAAAGCTGCGCGCGCGGCAATATGGGCTAATCATAACAATCAGTCGGTTGATTGAATAAAAAAAATCATTGTTCTTTCTAATTAGTGAATATTGACATATTGCTTCAATAGGCAACTTGCTAAGCATCATCCCAAACCACCTAAATCAATGATTTTACGAGTACCTTGACGTGGGAAGCATAGTAGCGCTAAACGTACATTCTGCAACGGGTACAAGCAAGGCAAGTAGAGACGGGAAAAATCGCTCAGGCGCTATCGCACTGCACTTGCTCACGCACAAGTTAGTAACTGGCTCTCTTCTGCAAAGTTTCTGAAAGTGCTAATTTATTGTTTTTCGATGATGCTGTGCAAGTTTTCTAATTGGAACCATAGGTCTATTTTCACTCATTAAAAAGTTACTTAACAAAATTTACTTAATTATCCGACTGATTGTTATCAGTAGCCCTCTATACTGTGTCCTCCTGGCCGTATAACTCACCTGCACAAACCGCATAAATGTAGTTTACGCGGCTTAAAAAAAAGTGCCGCTCTTAGAAAAAACATTTTGTATATTCGTATTACGTGTTTTCTTAATTTCGCCTCATAATTTAGAGTCCTTCCAGCCATTTGGTTTGAGGAAAAAGAACACGTTGAAATTTATGTAAACGTTTAAGACGCACCTACGTTTGACAATAAACGTGGGGACAGCGAAAGAAAAAAAAAGCGTCCGAGTTAACGCGTGAAATTAAACTGCCCGAACAAGTTCTAAATGGACGCAGAATAATGTGCAACTGGGATTCTGTTTCTTTTCCTCTACTCCAAACGCCTTGTTGTGGTTGGTATTTTACTTATTTTAATTTATTTTTGCTTTATTCCCACGTTTCACGGAAAAAGGACTAGGGTTTTTGCTTTAACGAAACATGTGCATTCGGACCAAACTCGCGCGTGCATGCTCGAAAACGAGTGCTTACTCAATCGTGTTACTCATATCAGAGGTGCTGCGAATGTCCAAAGCCGGTGCACAAAAATCTTGACGTCATCAGAGTGAGATGAAGCGAGACACAGATTGATCACGAGTGCTAAGTGAGCACTAGGAAGGGTCTCGTGTTCAATCAACGCCTCGAAGGACGCTTGGCTCCGGGCTTGGGTCGAATTGCCGAGTTGGCGAAATCCGCGTGTAATGACATTACATGGAGGGAAAGATAACACTACGCGGTGTTGTTTGCGTACACACCGCACGCGACGTTTTGCCAGAAAGCGTGAATTCGTAGATGCGTATATCTATATATGTCAGCTGCTGACATCCACATTCAGCACAATCAAGAACGTTTGCACTATGTTTTTTCTGTTTTACAGTTGGGCATGTCTACACGTGTGAAAGAATGTTACCGTGCGTCACATCCTCAAAGATATCGGAAATTTTATGTGTTAGTGCTCCACAGCACCGAGTCAGTTGAGCTAAGCTCGCGCCGCGTAATTAAAAATATCACGGACTCAATCTCCGCCCCTGCCTTTTTCGATGAGGATGAACATCTTCCCAGAGTACAGTCCCGTAGTCAGTACTGCGTGGTCTGCATCAAAAGACCAGATTAGCAGTAGCATTACACTAGCCGAATCATCCATCTAGAGAGAGTACACTGTTGGCCTCAATTTAAGGCAGAATAGCCTACCCCTATAAAAAAATCCGTACTGAAAAATCTATCTTGCTTGTTCTTTGCGGTGACGCTTTACAGACGCATAATGACGTTTCAGCCGTAAGGCACAAAACACTTCAAATAATCGTCCATTTAAGTATTACGGACAATCTCTTATCTGTTCTCTGGAACACCCTCTCTCCCCGCCCACATTCAACCCATCATCCCATCTCGGGTTCTCTTCTGTCATCCACGGTTAAAAGCTGGAACACGGCTGTCATTCCTCTTACATTTATCGTCCTTTCTAGCAAGCAAAGTCCATTAGCGGCACTCTCGTCTTCGACGACGTGTTCTTTGGTCGAAAGAAACCGTGGATCGAGCCTTCCCGTTTGATGGCTTCGTAACCTGAGGCCGAGCTTCCAAAAGCTCAATTTACACGAAGAATTTCTGTTCAAACACTCTCCTTCAGGCGGCGACAATCGACGTGCGGTGTGTACTATCCAGGAACAAGAACCTTCGATTGTACGAGTCCACAGCGCTCACCGGCAAACAAAAAACTACGTGCGAGTGAAAAATAATACCATTTAAATATTATTGTGATATTTATTGTCTTTTTTGTTTATAAGCCGCTGAGAAAGAGTACTGACGATGGGACCGGGAAAAATATTCAGCACCAGACAAAATGTTGATGAAAGGTACAATGACGTAATGAAAACTACCATGCACCAACTAGACCAAACCAAAGTTTTAATAAAGACTAATGTTGGTTGAAGGCATCTAGGACTGGCAACGCAGCAAGGGACGGGTGAGTCAGAGAGTTACTTCCCCTTGAAGCGCTTAATACGAGAGTCACTTTAATTTTGGAAACTCTTTCACTGAATTGGCACCTGCTGTTCAATGTGCCACATAGAAAATTTATTCAAGACGAAAAAGTGATACGACATGATGAAAATAATTCCTGGAGAAGGGGAACAAGAGGGACAAAGGACAAACACAAATGTCCAAACACAGCTGGGTGACCGGTGCGCAACCGAAAAATCCACCTGGTCCGGGTATCGAACCCTGCACCTTTCCATTACAGGTGGAGCACTCTACCAACTGAGCTAACCAGGGGTTAGACGTCAGTACAGCAAACGGGTTTTATCAGCTGCCACCAGTCTAACACCAACAAGGGTGAAGCTTGCAATGTAAGGTTATGATTATAATGCAATTAAATGCAAAGGTGCAAGCGAGCTGGACAAGAATGACGAAAATAATTCCTGGAGAAGGGGAACAAGAGGGACAAAGGACAAACACAAATGTCCAAACACAGCTGGGTGATTGGTGCGCGACCGAAAAAATCCGCGCTTGTCCGGGTATCGAATCCGGGACTTTCTTATTTCCAGTGGAGCGCTCTACCAACTTCGCTAACCGGGGGTGAGACGTCGGTAGAGCAAACAGGTTTTATCAGCTTCCCCCAGTCTAACACCAACAGGGGTGAAGCTTGCATTTTAGGGTTATGATTATAATGCAATTAAATGCAAAGGTGCAAGCGAGCTGGACAAGAATGACGAAAATAATTCCTGGAGAAGGGGAACAAGAGGGACAAAGGACAAACACAAATCCCCAAGCAATGCTAGGTGATTGCTGCGCGACCGAAAAAATCCGCGCTTGTCCGGGTATCGAATCCGGGACTTTCTTATTTCCAGTGGAGCGCTCTACCAACTTCGCTAACCGGGGGTTAGACGTCGGTAGAGCAAACAGGTTTTATCAGCTTCCCCCAGTCTAACACCAACAGGGGTGAAGCTTGCATTTTAGGGTTATGATTATAATGCAATTAAATGCAAAGGTGCAAGCGAGCTGGACAAGAATGACGAAAATAATTCCTGGAGAAGGGGAACAAGAGGGACAAAGGACAAACACAAATCCCCAAGCAATGCCAGGTGATTGGTGCGCGACCGAAAAAATCCGCGCTTGTCCGGGTATCGAATCCGGGACTTTCTTATTTCCAGTGGAGCGCTCTACCAACTTCGCTAACCGGGGGTTAGACGTCGGTAGAGCAAACAGGTTTTATCAGCTTCCCCCAGTCTAACACCAACAGGGGTGAAGCTTGCATTTTAGGGTTATGATTATAATGCAATTAAATGCAAAGGTGCAAGCGAGCTGGACAAGAATGACGAAAAAAATCCCTGGAGAAGGGGACCAAGAGAGACAATGACCAACACAAATCCCCAAGCAATGCTAGGTGATTGCTGCGCGACCGAAAAAATTGCGCTTGTCCGGGTATCGAATCCGGGACTTTCTTATTTCCAGTGGAGCGCTCTACCAACTTGGCTAACCGGGGGTTAGACGTCGGTAGAGCAAACAGGTTTTATCAGCTTCCCCCAGTCTAACACCAACAGAGGTGAAGCTTGCATTTTAGGGTTATGATTATAATGCAATTAAATGCAAAGGTGCAAGCGAGCTGGACAAGAATGACGAAAAAAATCCCTGGAGAAGGGGACACAAGAGAGACAAATGACCAACACAAATCCCTGAGCAATGCCAGGTGATTGGTGCGCGACCGAAAAAATCCGCGCTTGTCCGGGTATCGAATCCGGGACTTTCTTATTTCCAGTGGAGCGCTCTACCAACTTCGCTAACCGGGGGTTAGACGTCGGTAGAGCAAACAGGTTTTATCAGCTTCCCCCAGTCTAACACCAACAGGGGTGAAGCTTGCATTTTAGGGTTATGATTATAATGCAATTAAATGCAAAGGTGCAAGCGAGCTGGACAAGAATGACGAAAAAAATCCCTGGAGAAGGGGACCAAGAGAGACAAATGACCAACACAAATCCCCAAGCAATGCCAGGTGATTGGTGCGCGACCGAAAAAATCCGCGCTTGTCCGGGTATCGAATCCGGGACTTTCTTATTTCCAGTGGAGCGCTCTACCAACTTCGCTAACCGGGGGTTAGACGTCGGTAGAGCAAACAGGTTTTATCAGCTTCCCCCAGTCTAACACCAACAGGGGTGAAGCTTGCATTTTAGGGTTATGATTATAATGCAATTAAATGCAAAGGTGCAAACGAGCTGGACAAGAATGACGAAAATAATTCCTGGAGAAGGGGAACAAGAGGCACAAAGGACAAACACAAATCCCCAAGCAATGCCAGGTGATTGGTGCGCGACCGAAAAATCCGCGCTTGTCCGGGTATCGAATCCGGGACTTTCTTATTTCCAGTGGAGCGCTCTACCAACTTAGCTAACCGGGGGTTAGACGTCGGTAGAGCAAACAGGTTTTATCAGCTTCCCCCAGTCTAACACCAACAGGGAGCAACCTTCTAAATACTCTGAAGATTTTACATAGTATATCTCTATAAACAAATAAAAAAAACTGTGTCATTTAAAACAGTGACATATATCACGGGGAGCCGAATCAGCAGAAACAGGAGTGTGTGCATCTATACCTTCGCATCTCTAGTTGCTGTAACTGCCCCAATGACAAAAGTGAACCACCGTGTAAGCGCTCATGTTTTTTTTTTTTTGTCTTCTTCTTTGAGTTGCCGATTAGGTCTCCACGTTTTCTTTCTCTAGTCGTTGGAGATGGCTGCCGAATCACTTTTTCCGGTGTTTCAGTCTCTTTTCGATTCGCATTGTGAGCAGCGAGGAAATGGGATTGTTCAATTATCAGATCGGATCATCGTCCCCAGGATAGAGAAGGAGAATGTGAGCAAAAGAAGAGCTAAAACAAAACAAAAAACAAGACATGCGCGATTATAATCCGGAGTCAAGGAATTCTTCTTGATCGATGGAAGTTGGTTCTTTTGGGAAAGCTTATAAAATATATATATATATATATATATATATATATATATATATATATATATATATATATATATACCGATATTCGGATCTAGAGAAGGAAACCGGCTGTAGTCGTTTCGCGATGACGAAATAAAGCGGAGATGACAGGTCCACACGGGATGACCATCGTCCTGGGTATTTAGCTCGGCGGGGACACGGGTGGGGAAGACCGAGATCCTTTCGCATCGTTCGCGTATCAGCGGGCGAAAGATTGAAGACTTGGGGAATTGAGCAGACTGGAGGGACTGATAAAATAAACTCTGAACTTAGGATCGTATATAGTTGCAGTTGAGTTCATTAAAATACCAGCTGCAGTTGTCAATTCCGACACTCTTTGAAATAAGAATGGTTTAAAAGTGCCCTGAGGAGGTTTTCGAGATCGCCCAAATGTGCCGATAACTCACTCTGCGGGCTCTAATCATCCTAGAAATATATAAATCATAACGCTGGGCGCGGCGAATTTCCCTAATAAAAAAGCAACCAATAATTGCGCAGATTGAAGTCATCGACGTCGATGGGAAGATCAGTGTTCCAGCGGCCAGGATGATATGTGACCTATGAAAACGCAACATTCCGTTGTGATCAAACGCTGTTAGTACAAAATGCGTATGCTTTTGTAGATGATAAAAGCAAATAAGTGTAGTCGAAAAATTATAATTTTTCGCGGAGAGGGAACAAAAATCTGCAATAACCATCTCAAAAACAACGCACTTTTTTTTCTCTCTTTCGCGGGAGTGATGTGTCCGGTCGCCACCTCTCGAGCGCGCGCTCAGTGGGTTGAATTTGAATCGTAGTCCGGGGTGTAGGGGCAGCAGGCTGCACGCATTCGAGATATCACTCCGCGGTTTCTCCGGTCGGAGGCGCGAGGATCCTTCTCTTGCTATCGGCTAACAGTGGTCTTGGTTCCGGAAGATGCTCCTCCCATCGCCGGAGATGACCTCGGTGTGTTGAGATCTTTGATTGCTTTTTTAATAGAATAATAGGCCGCGTATCGTCATGGCTTAGGGATTCTTAAGATGCTTAGAGCCAGCAGAGTGAGTTATCGCCATATTTGGGGGATCACAGAAACTTGCATGCTCAAGGCATAGTAAAGCTTAAGCGCTTCTTTTTAAAAAAAGTGAGATAGAGGCTGATTTTAGAGTAGTTTTATCCCCTGATTCTGAATATCAGGTCTGTTTCCCCGGAAGATGTAAGTAAGCGCGAGGAAACACGAATAACCTCCGACCAGTCTTGACGTTATAAGGGAACAATTCGGTCGTCAAGCGCGTGTCGCTCGAGGGCCACGCGTGCAATCGCAAGCTGTCCACTATATTCCCCCGCACTGGCACCAATCGTAACGTCTTTTGCAAGCCCTTTTTAAAAATAGAAAGAGTACGCGTGCATTGTTTTGATAGGCGCTGAAGATACGTGAGAGCGGAGATTCCAAACACTCTTCTTGTGACGCCACTCACTCTCCGTGAAGGAGTTCCTTCAGCGGTACTTTGAAAATGATTTCCTGCAGTGTCTAGGCACAAAATTGAGAAACACAGTTCTATATTTGGGATTGCGGAGGTAAAAGGAAGACGATTAAAGTATGTTTCCTCGAATACACAAAAAAAAAGCTTTCAGCTTCCATTTCATTGTGGTTTCTAAGGTGTTGACACTTTCGCCATTATTACCAAATTATTTTTAATTGATAGTAAATTTAGTTCAAATAGGTTATAAACAGATACGTAAGAATTCAATATAATTCAAAACAGTATTGCTTTTGATGGTTGAGGTCTATGTGGCGATCGTAGGTTTAAACACGAAATGTTTTGGAACCTGACAATTCAGTCCGGTCCAAAACCTCACTGAGGTTCTTCGAACCGACTGAAAAGGACCTGTCACGAACCGAAACGTTTCGTGTTTAAACCTACGATCGCCACACAAGACCTTTTAAATCAAGGGCAACACTGTTTTGAATAATATTACTCGCAAAAGCATGTTTTTTCTCCCAGGTGATTTCATAGATTACAAAATAATATATTTTGGTTCAAAACGTTCCCTGCACCTCAGCAATGACAGTCCAATTAGTCGCATTACTAATAAAAATAGGAAAATGTGGAGAAAAAGAAAGCACAATCGGAGCATATATTTATTGGCCTTCGTTCATACGTATAAGTACTCGTTCAATTGTGAACTTACCATACGGCGAGCAAGTGTTCAAAAATGCGTCTTCGGCGCATCGAAGCGCAAGAAGGGTCGAGCCAATCAATGCGTACCATAAAGAACGCGGAAGGAACGCGTGATGGCCGTCATGAGTTGAGGTCGGAGAAAGGGGGAGGAGGTATCACGTCGGCGCATTTAGTGGGTGAACAAACTCACGAGGTGTGAAAGAAGCGATCGAGCTTCCACACCACATGGCTACACATACGCTCTTATTTTAATGGCTTATAGACTTTTTTTCAGTTCCTATTTATTGCTTTAATAATATTGCGACGAATGATATCAACAAGCCATGCTCATATAATCCTTCCTGATAATAATGTCCGGTTTGACCCACGAAGGTACCGCAATTCCGACTGGCCGCTGATGACCGCCTAGCTGGAGCGAGCAACACAAACCGCGATGACCATCAACACAGTCGGTGCTGCCTTCTCCAATCATCAAGATGGCGACCAAAAGGTCTCCTTCGACAGTTTTCATCTTTCGGTACCCATATTCAGAAATGCAGCACCCCTGGAGTCGGAACTGACTGCTCCGGCCGAACATACAGACTGCAATGCAAGTGCGCGATCACCCCGGTAAAGTATTCACGGGACGATTACCGATGAGGGCGGCCCCATTAGGCTCACACCTAACATTATTGGTACGGGAGTTCGCGCAGATCAGCGCTCTTTCGCCGAGCATCCCCTCTCCATCTTTGCTTCGTGCAGACATAAGCGCAATGAAAGCGGTACACCTTCATCCACAGAACGCGAAAAAAGACCGTTATGGGAAGAGGACACGTGAGGCATTCGGCCGGCCATCGGATCTCCTCTGGGATGCCATATCATTCCCACACGAACGCATTGCTGCGCCGAAGAAGAGTACGGACGGACATGTTCAAATGGCTCCAATACGGCGGCTATAAAAAAAAAATAAAGGAGGGCATCTCTGTGTAAGGGACACCCTCCCTCGCTGTCATGAGATAGTATATGCAAGCTGCGTTGCCGTCGCATATCCACTGTCCGAATCGCTCAGAGCGTGATTGGTGGAACTGCTCTGAAGTTGGTTCGTCTCGCTTTTCTTTGTGATGGGCCTGCCGTCGGCCGCAGAGCGCTCCTGCTGTTGCATTAGGCACGCACACGAAGTAATATTTCAACGTATCATCTCGCCGAGAGCGTGCGTAAAACGCCGTGACGTGTAAATGTGTTTTGGGAAAGTACGTGGCGGTCGTCGGTGCTTTAGTGTCTCGAATTGAAAGTTGCGAATAAATGGTAGGCCTTCCACGTACTTTATGCCTCGAACATTGCTCGCTTTTAATGTTAGTTTTAATCGTTTTCAAAAATTAAAAAAAAGAAACTCGAGTGCACAGAACGAGCGTATCTTCGAATCTTGCAATCGCCGCACAAGATGTGTCTAATTGCTATCTCACATCAAATGATTGAACGACGACGTGTTAAAGGCGATGTGCGTGTTGACTTTTATTTTTTTCTTTCTTCACATGACCATTTAATTTTAAAAGAGTTCCTGTTTACGCTGTTGTTTTTTATACTAGACTCTAAACAATCTATGTAGTTCACTTCCCCGCATACCATCGAGACAGTCAATTTAATAAAAATAATAATAAAGAGAACACTTCTAGAGAATGACAAAGCTCGGAATACGATTGGTTGGGGAAATACAATTTTCTCAAGAAAATGAGCATGATATTTCACTTGCTCTTTGTCCCTGCGCACATTGCCTTTTCAGATCTAATCATATTCTTAACGGTTTTATATGCGTGATTGGCTGTCTTGGTGATTGGCTGCATCTGTGCTCTGCCGAGAAGTGAAATCGGAGACATTTTTTAGAGTTCAGTGCTTAACGAGAGATACGTGACGGTGTTGCTCTCGAGTGAAATCTTTGCAAAATTATTCATGCTGAGTCCTTTTTATAAAGACATAATTTTGAGAGGAGACTTCAGTTTGAAAGTTATAATTGAAGTAGTGATCTGTGTAATGTAAATAAGTGCAGGGACAGCAATGTCTTAAGTAATGGGCGAACAAACTTACAGCAAAACAATTATTTTCACTTTTCATTGTTCGAAATGTTTGACGCATCTAAGGTTTTTGACGTGTTCAAAAATAAACTCAGGGACTATTCATTAGCAGAAGTTTAGCCCTGACAAGAAAGACCTAAATCTCCGCAATCAAATATTTGAGAAGCTTTTCATTTAGACTCTGTTGAAACGGCCATGTTATCAATGATCGTTTGGGATTGCTTATTAAGGTATTGTGCACAAATTTCAAGAAGAAATAAAAAATTAAAGATGTTTACAATTCTCTGTAACGCCGAATTAGAGTGCAGCTCTTGATGAGGAGGAGGGAGGATACGGAAGGGAGGGTCACGAGTCACGTGACCCTCCCTTCCGTAAGAAGAAAAGTGTCCCGCAAAACTAGGGGTAAAATTTCCCGCTAAGTTTAGCTTAAAAATTCCGCCACTAAATTTAGTAAAAAATTTCCCTCCCCTCCTCCTTAAGTGCTGCGTTCTAATTTGGCGTTACAGAGATTTGTAAACGTCTTTCATTTTAGGGCGCAGCTCTTAGGCGCCCGTTTCCGGCTTGACCGGCGTCTCCGTCGTCGGTGTCGGCGTCGGCGTAACCGTGCGCTGCATTATAGGACGTTTCCCATAATAACGTCACACGTGACGTCACGTGTGACGTAACGAGGGTTACCCTCGTGAGGATTACTAGGGTTACCCTCACGAGGGTTACGAGGGTTACCTTCACAGAGGGTTATCCTCAGGAGAGTCACGAAGGTCACGAGGGTTACCCTCGTGAGCGTCACGAGGCTAACGTCACGACGTTACCCTCGTGACGTCACACGTGACGTCACGTGTGACTTTATTATAGGAGACAAATAGCGTATAACGTCACGTGTGACGTCACGTGACGTCACACGCATCTAACCTTACCAATATTCCCACTAAATTTAGCGGGGAAATATTTCTGCTAAGTTTGGCGGAAAAATATTCCCGCTATATTTACCCCCGTGACCTCACGTGTGACGACACATGTGACGTCGCACGTGACGCGACGTATGACGTCACGAGGGTAAAAGTTTCGCGCTAAATTTAGTGGGAAGGAAGAGGGGCATTTCCTCCCTTCCGTACCCTCCCTTTTTCCTCTTCAAGTGTTGCGCTCTCATTCGGCGTTACGCAAAATTGTAAGCGTCTGTCATTTTTTTTAACTTTATTTTATATCTTAGTGCACACCTCTTAAAGGTGCCCAGATGAAGTTTCTGTGATAGCCTAAATATGGCGATAACTCACTCTGCTGACTCTGAGCATCCTAGAAAACCCTGAATCATAACGATACGCTGTTGATTTCCCAATTTAAAAAAAAAAGACAATCCAAGATCGCAACACACCGATTTCATCTCCGGCGATGGGAAGAGCATGTTCCGAAACCAGAACTACTGTCAATCAATAGCAAGAGAAGGATCCTCGCGTCTCCGAGTGGTGGAACTGCGGAGTGATATCTCGAATGCGCGCGGACCACGATTGTTTCCAATAGAGCCCGGACCACGATTCAACCCAGCGAGCGCTCGAGTCGCGCGCTCGAGAGCTGACAACCAGACACATTACTCCCGCAAAAACAAAAAAGAACAAAGAAACATAGTGTTGTTTTTCAGACGATTATTGCAGTATTATGTTCCATCTGAGCGAATTTTTTAACATTTTTTATTGCTCTTACTTGCTTCTATCATATACAAAAGCATATATATATTGTAATAAAAGCGTTTACAATCTCAACGAAATTTCACGTTTTCATTGGTCACATGCCGTCCTGGCTCCTGGCACAATGCTCCTACAATCGCCGACAATAATTTCGATCTGTGGTTTCTTTTTTAATAGGAAATCGGCCGCCGCATCGTTGCGATTTATGGATTTCTAGGATGCTTAGAGCCCGCAGAGTGAGTTATCGCCATATTTAGGTGATCTCAGAAACCTCCTACTGCAATGGAATTTCAGCGCTTATTTTTTGGTCTATATGTGTTCAAAGGAGCAGAATCACATTGGACACACCAATATCTTGTTGAAAAAGACACGAAGAGGAATTTTAAAACCAATTAAACGATTAGCAAAGAGCACCTGGTGGATGTCGCTAACGCTTCGTTTGTAGTGCCCGTCTAGGAACCTTGACAGGTAGTGACGATAACTGTCTCGCCTCCGGCCACCACGAGAGGAGAGGGAAGGAGGAACTCCCCTTTCCCCGAGAATCTTTTTGTGTTGCCCAGAAGTGGCTATTGCCACTCTACAAGATTAAAGAAGATTAACCCGTCACTCAAAGTTCATACAAAAGCAGCCGCTTCGGTGGCTGGAACGACTAGGATATCCTCTCGACGTCAGCCTCGCCGCAGCTTTGCTCGTCCCGAGACGAACTACGTCACGATTGCCGGGGATGTCACGTGCTCTCCGCTGGCTGCTCTCCGAGCGCTTGCCAGAGATGGGCCGTTTATAACGAAAAATACAGCCACCAGGCTCAAAATACAAACGTGCGATTGTCATTCACGGATAGTGTGGATCATATTCAACCTATTTTTGAACACGACGGGTATATTTCAAATTTTGTTGATGTATACCTTTAAAACAGAAACCTGAAAAGAAAAAAAAATCTGGAAAGCTTAAGGTTTGAACGGAAATCTCGTGTCTGTTCGACTGAACACCACGATATTGTAAGCTAGCAGAAAGAACATAAAAAGATATATTGCGAAAGCTTAAGGTTGGCCGCCAAATTTTTCGTAAATAACATAGCTACTTTAGAGATAATTCTCTTAGCGAAACATAAAGCTCGATACTTAAACTTGCGAATTTTTTTTTTTCTAATTTTGAAAAAAATAAATCTCGAAACGTTGCGCAAACCAATCTCCTCATACAAGTTTACAAAGCAGCACAAAGTACGAGCCTCCCGAAAAATTGACCGCATCTCCACGTGGTGAATGATGTTGGTTGGGGCGAAGCTCTGGTGGTGCTTGTCTGCGTAGACGCTGAGCCGCAGCATGCCGAGCCTTTCGCTCGTTTTCATCCATGTCAGGAAAAAGAATCTGTGGTATGGAACGTGGTTATATACGCATTTGAGCATTTGACCGCAGCGCCTCTCGTCTATAAACGTTGAGCCAATGCATGCAAAGTTTAACGCGATTATATACGCATTTGACCGCAGCGACCCTCTCCTGTATAGACGTTGAGCGGCTACATGCAACGTTTAATCCATGACAGAAACCCCAGGTCTTGAGTTACTACCACATCTCAGAGCCCCCTACTCGTCCTGTCGCTGCGCAAACAGATTTCAACATTTTTTTTTCATAGTTCTTTTCATCTTTTTTTTTTTTTTGCCCTACACAAGCACGTGAACTCACGAGCTCTAAATTTTTTTTATCATTTTTTTTTTTGCTTTACACGAGCACGTGAGCATGTGTTCACGTGATCTCACGAGCAGAAGCTCGAGCAGCCGACGCCGGCCTACGGCGGACGGACATACGGACATGGCTAGCCCCTAAGGAGCTTCTCCTTAGGGGCTAGCCATGTCCGTATGTCCTTCGGGAGGCTTCGCCCCTAAAAATGAATTACCAATATGTGACGTAAGAAATAAAGCCCCCAAATGCACGAAATTTGTAGAGTATCTTAAACAAACACGGATCATGCAGAATACACAAACAAAAAAAGTACACGAACGACATCGCATCTGCATAACCGGTACACCCATTATGCGGGATAATTGATTCCGTGTTCCAATTTCTTTGATCACACCCCGTCACCTTCTTTGCTTCTTTCTTTTATGTGCGAAGAGGCTCCTTTTGTATCTCTTTGTAATGTAGAACAATGGAGAACACGAATCCTCACTTTTCTTATCACTCATATTGTGGATTCCTGCGTACGCTTCTTGTTTTATGCACTTCGGACGAGGCTTTCTCGTTCTAATGTCGCAGACATGTTGAGAATATGTTTGCGTGGTCTTTCATAACATACACGTGAGGCGTACTTCCGAATAGAACGAAACGCTAAAAGCCACATATATAAGAATTAAAAATGGGCAGATGAGAAACACGTACAGCGCAATGCAATACGAAAGCCCCATTCGCCAATTTATTTTATCCGTTGGTGTTAAGCCCATACATGCTAGACACATATAATTTTGAGGGAAGGTAAAGAACAAAGGTTAATTAAATTTTTTGTAGGAAGAAATGTTTTCCTTATCAACGCGAATTCATCAGATCCACCGTAAAATGCATTCTCTAATGGGTCTTTCATATTGCAGGAGGGTGTACATTTAGTTTTCGACTGACTTTCAAATTTTGCTCTAAAGCCATATGCAAAGCCCAGCATTTTTTTTTTCTTTTTTTTACAGGCGTTACAAGCGCGAGAAATTATTAATCGCAACCATTGAGAGGGTTGAAAAACAATTTTCCGTAAAATAAGCGCGATTTTTTTCTCCTCTCGGGCATTACATTGTTCTCACTTTCATGGTTATCATTCCCATTCACTGGGAATGTGATTTAAAATAGGAGTAAGCAACACGTATGTAGAAGAAAATTCTGGTGCATGGGTCGAGATTTAAACGACGAAGCTTAGAGAGCTTATAGCAAATCGCCGACCCGAGCTAAGAAAGAGGTTGAGGAGGCAGGGGATCAGAAAGAATGTGCTCCGCTGCGTAAAACAATCATCCTCTCCCCCTCCCTTCTCTCTTTTCCCCCAGAAAGAAAACAAACAAAAAACTTGTCAATTGCAGTGAACCGACAAACCCGGCTCGAGATCGAATGCCGTCGAACGACGGGCTGTTTCCACCTTTTACGCATGGCGGCGCACCGCGCGTGAAAAACTGGGTCGCGTGCTGCATAAACTGGCTTTGCAGCGAGAAAGCCGAACCCCAGGAGACTGCACGAGGCTTACATTCCGAGTATACGACGGTTCGGATAACCCGCGAAGAGACAGATGCAAAAAGAATTGCAGTAAGCGAAGGAAAATAAGAAACCAAGTTCCGTTGATGTTACTGTTGGGAATGCCGAGACGGCGGAGCGCGAGATGAGGGTTCTCTACTGCATTCCTTAGACGCCCGGAGTGGTTCGGCTCTTGAAGGTGGGTACGCACCACCTAATGCGGCGCAACTCGATTCACGGCGTCAGTAAAGGAAGGGTAAACGAAAGTGAAAAGAAGAGAAGGTGAAAGCAAGAACTCACCTCGAAAACGTCTGTGGCAAGAAGAGGTTTGCTGGTCAAACTGTCTAACGCTTTTCTTCATTAGGGCCTTGCTTTCTTGAAATTTCTTGATTTTCTCTTTCTTTCTTATACTGGACGGCGTAGAAAAATGCTCCTGTTATATTTCCCGTGATTTGGTAAAAAATAAATGTGGCATGAAGGAGTTCAAATTATGTAGCTTCTCACTGTGTGGAATAAAATCCGTTTTGTTAAAAATGGGTCAAAGAAAGAACTGGTTTAATAGACTTACGATAACGGGGAACGTCAAAAATTATTGAATTCCGACAACCCCTGCTACTTTAGATTTCTTTTCACGAAGCAGAAAAAAACGATAGTTAATTCAAAACCAAACTATCGTTAAACATATAAAGATTGAAAGTTATTCAACCTAAGGCTATTCATCTTTTTGTTCGTAAGTACGCAAAATGAAAGCTTAAAGCATGCTGGGCCCTTTTCTTTATGAATATTGATTTATTTTTAAATATAAATGCTCGTTAAGTTTTCAGTATGGTGACGAGAGGACTACATTCGAGCTTGCAACAACGTACAGTGCGCATCAAACCTAATTACTGGAGACGTTGTCTGCCATACCAATGCAAAATTGACTTTAAGACAAACTACAGAATACGGTTCCTGACGCTCGTCGACTTGATTAGGAGTAAGTCTAATTAAGACCTGAAAACCTCATCCACGTCTATATTTGTCTCTTATTCAGGCTCATTTATTTAATCTCCATGATTTTTTTAGTTATTACTTCGTCCCTAAAAGTAAGTTTGGCTTAAGCCTTTTATGTCTCCCCAATTTACATATCAGTTATTCTTGCCCCGATCCTTATTAACTCATGTCTTCAAACTTCCGTGAGTATTCCGCAATTCACACTATTCAGATTGTAAATGTTTCCTCCCATATATATCCTCAAAATCATTATATAAAAAAGATATTTCTTAATATTTTTGTTGTGTACGAAAATAAAACGTGTGAAACTATAAATAAAAAAAGCACGACGCGTTAGCCTTATATTGGGGATGCCATGCTGTTAGATTAAAGAGTCAACAAATTTCTTATTTAAAAAATGATAGTTCAGTGTGTTTAGTTGGAGCAACACTGTACTGACTATTGATGAACGAGGAGCGTGTTGGTGAGCGTCAAGATTAAAGAAGGCATCAACATTTAGTACAAAGACAACACAACCACGTCTTTCAACCAGCAGCGGAAATAGAAGAATTCGAAACGCGAGCAACCGATCAAAATCGGGAAAATCGAGGAAAGAGAAAGTAACTAAGAAGGGAAGAAGGAAGGAAGAAGCGATAAGGTAAAATGCGAAGTCAGGTCGACAGAGTCATGATCTGATTTGAGAAGTTGAGAACTTACTTTTTCTTTGTTCGCTTTTCCCACCTTTCATCGGTTGCTCGCTTTTGGAAATTCTTATATTTCCGTTGTTAGCTGAAAGACGTGGTTGTGTTGTCCTTGTCCCAGATGTTTATTTTTTCTTTAACGTTGCACTGACTGGCTGCGAGTAGAAACGTTTATAATATTAACGTTAAATTCGCACGTGTAGGTTGTAGAAATCGCACTGTGAAATGGTACCTCGGCAGCGGCTACAAGGTTGTTCCATCTTAAGCAAACCAGTTGCGTAAATAATCGCCCAAACCAAGGCTGTGCCCAGACTGCAACCTCACCCCTTGCACCGAGTCCCTTTGACGCTTTCTCTATCTTGGGCATCTCGATCAATTCTTCGAGCACGACTCAACACTGCCTCGTCAGAAGCGCCATGCTTTATGAACACCGCAGGCGCGGTCCGAAAATGCGAGTCAATCTTTTAACTTTATTTTTGTCTTAAAAACATACTCGTAAGAATGTTAGCTTTCGTATAAATGAGGCAAGCATTACTACGCCATACCGAAAGTTGGGCGACGGCGAAGCGTTATTTTCATGTTATTGTTTTCCCCCGAAAAAGCATCTTTATCTATAACCTGCCAGGCTTAACAACAAAAAATAATAATGATAATAAAAGACATCTCACATTGTAAGGCAAGGTAAATGCTAAGAAGCGAGTTTTCATCTTTAAATAAAGAATCACGACAACGAAACCAAACCCTGGACGTGGACAGATACACGATAAATTAAAACAAACACAGAACAGACGAGAAAAAACCGAACAAAAAAGACGTTTTTTTTGTTGTTTTTTTTGTTGTTTTTTATGGTAACAGCGGTTTTGCTTGAGGACCTCACTTTTGTTACCGTCTGCCTCTGAAATTTAGCCGAAACGTACCGCGACGCACAGTGGACCTTTTTCCGGGGTCCATGACTCCCTGAATCCGGGCCGGTCGCGGCCATTGTGAGAAATGTTCGCCATTAGGTCGCGGCGGAAACACGGGTTCGAGATTGCGCAGACGTCGCTCGAACACCTTTCTGAACAGCGTCGCTGCCACCCATCCTGCCAGGTGTGCGGGTGCTACCCCGATGCCCTCCACACCTACTCGAGCTGTCCCCGTGCGCTGTCATCCCCCAACCACCTCACCCCATCTATGCTAACTCCTTCCACACCCGTCAACTGGGAAAGCTGGATCACCCCACCCCGGGAAGCACAACCCACGCTCTGGCCTCAGTTAGTCTTCCCCATTGTCCACATCAGAGGTACCACGCAACCTGCTTCCTTACCGGCGTATGCCTGATTACCGGCAAAAGACACGTAGATGACGCGGACGAAGCGTCGTTGGACATAAAATTCTCTCTCTCTCTCTCTGCTTCAATACTAAAGAGAAAGAAAAAAACGGACATCGGTGAAGGCCGATTGGAAACTGACATTCGACGTATTTTTTTGAGGTCGTTGTTGACTCGAACTATACACGAGAATTGCTACCTGATATTCGTTCCCGCAGCAGTGATTTGTTCACCGCAGCTGTTGACGTTGACCACACCGGCTATGTTGACAGTATATTCAGTTTCCCAGTATGTCGACCGCAATAGTAATCGTCATGGGGCTGGTCATCTCTGTGCGTTTGCTTTCCCAAGCTGCACCAATCACGCGTGGAAAAACAAGCGGGATTACGGTGCATTCTTTATGCGTGATCGGTTGAGCCGGGGAAGGCAATGCGCAAAGGTGACGAGCGCCATAATGATACCTTTTGGCGCTGCCCGATCACAAAATTAAATAAAAACTTCTTAGTTTTAACGCGTCATATGGAGGCATTCATCGGTTTAAAACCTTTTTATTTACCTTAAGTAACTCCTGCTAGTTTTTTACGAGGGAGAAAAAGATCTAGCTTCATATTTTTTTCACTTTCTTACGGCTTGAATTTTTTAATGATGTTGATTTCTAGCTCTCTTAGTATCGTTTTAAAACAAAATATTTCCCTAGAAAGGTGGACTCAACGAAAATTTCCCAAATTTCGGCTGGTACTTGCTCCGGTGCACGAACACTGCAGAGCCGGTATAAGCTTTAAAAAAAAAAGACATTATAATAAAAGAAAAACTTGGAATGCATCTCTACCACGGTCTTTAAAGCAATCGCACAAAATATAAACTGGATTTACTGCGCTGCTCGCAGTTTACAAAATCTTTCGCTCGATGTTTTCTATCCAACTCGCCTGCATGCTTTGGTCTCTTGCCTCGCCTATCTTCGTCCTCGCAAGGCTCGACACCCACGGGCGCGTCTTTTTTAGAAAAATAAGCCTTAAACTTTTTTTTGTTTGTTACTGATGGTCCGATCCAGCCCGTGCTTCACCGAAATTCGACGCGCATATTATCCTGACAGTTTCCTGCGAGCATGTATATACGAATAACGCTTACTGTATACCTCGGCCCTGCCCCATCAGTCCCGAACAATGCACTCATATCTTCAAGCTGAAGATAAAACACCAAGTGCTAACGGCGGTGAGCGAGCTTTAACCATTAACATCGCATTGCCGCGAGTTTTGCAATGGCAATTCTAAGTCGTGGACGTTGCCTATCCAATCTTGGGTGCTGATTTTCTTCGACAGTTGAAACATCTGGTGAACATGCTGAACAAGCGTCTAGTGGACTTCGCAACAGACCTCGTGGTCCAAGAAATAGCACGTTCAGTAGCTGATGCACATCCTAGTAGAGTCTGCTTACGTAACGCTATTTCAAAAATTTCAATCTCTAACTCGTTCTAATAACTTTCAGTACCCAAATAAACATGACATTTCCCACCACGTTGTAAACTACCGAGCAACCTGTTTTCGGTCACCTGCGTCGACTGCATGTGCCTTGCTTGAAAGTAGCACAACAGGAATTTGCCCATATGGTTGACATGGACGTCATACGACCCTCGTTGAGTTCCAGGGTATTGCCTCAACACATTGCGCCGAAAAAGACATCCGGTGGTTGGCGACATTATGAGGATTACATTGAATGAACTACTCAACAGTACCCTATAGCATCCCACTTCCACACACCGAAGATTTAAGAACATGTCTTCATGGCTCCGCCATCTTCTCCAAACTCGATTTCGTAAAGGCGCATCATATGATGCCCGTACACCCTTCCGACATCCATAAAACAGCCATCGCCACTATATTCGGTCTTGCTAAGTATGCGAGAATGTCTCTTGGCCCGCGAAAAGCAGCCCAGACATTTCAACGTTTCGTCGATAACGTAACTCAAAACATTCAGTTTTGTTATGCATATCTTGACGACCTCCTCATTTTCAATCGCTGACAAAGAAACACATATCGAACATCTCAAACTTGTTTTTCAAAGCCTTGACAAACACGGCTCTGCAATCAGTGAGGACAAGTGCGAGTTAAGACGTGACTGGGATAGATTTCCTCGGTCACCGCCTTGACCAGCAGGGACTTCGACCACTTGATGACAAAGTCAAAGTCGTCCACCACTTCCCTCGCCCTTCATCTATCCATAAAATCCGAGAAGTTATAGGTTTAATTCATTTCTATAGGCCCTTCACTCCCAACTGCGCAGATATAATTAAGCTTCCGATGGATCTCCTCAATGGTGTCCTCAAACTTTCCACAACACTACACTGCTCCTCCGAACCTGACCAAGCTTTCGAAAAAGCCAACAACTCTGCCTATTTCATCCTGTACAGAATGGCCCCCCCTCAACGTTGTGGTCGACGTCTGGAATAAGGCCGTTGGCACAGTTTCGCAGCAGTCCATCGGAGCAGCCCGGCACCCTGTCACATTTTTCTAAACAAAAAAATGGAAACTACAGGATGCCTCTATAGCACCTGGCCGCAAACGTCTCGCAAACTACCTTGCCATCAACACTTCCAAAACTTCTTGGTCTAAATTCCTTCATCTTCGGGCATTACAAGCCTCTCACAAACACCCTGAAATCGTCCGGCGACAAGTTTTCTCCACGAAAAGGAATCCACCTGTCTTATATTAATGAATTCGCTATAGAGACCCGCAGTGGCGAAATTAACTTGTTTTTGAGTGGGGGGCAAACCAGCACCCCCCCCCTGGGTTGCATATATTTTACTAAAGATGGGCCAAACCTTTGCCCAATCGAAAATTCAGCAACTTTTGCCGAACTTTTCTAAAGATATGGCAATGATTCGGCAAAAATGCACTCGTTACCAGACTTAACTATTGATATTTAGTTTTTTCTGACGAAGAAAGTTAATGTTTTGTTTTTCTTAACTTAAATACAACATGTAGTGCCTATTGACACAGTTATGACTAAATAAGGTGATATTCTACAAGATAGTATCGATGTTGGTTTTGTTTGTTTACTGGCAATTTTAGTGTTAGCTTGCAGAAAGTGGAGTGACAACGAGGTTGGGTAGTAGCCGGCGCAGTCCCGAATCACGCTACGAGAGTTTTGATTTTGAGGCTTCATCAGCGCACGCCTGCAAGTTTGATTTCATTGTTAAAATAAAGGCAATCCCAGCGTTTTTACTTTCTCTGGAAGTCGCCGTTTCGCGTGCACGAAAACGAATGCAACGGTTGCTTTGCCTTCACCACAAGAGATAACAATAATGTAAAAATGCATGTTTTTCGATTTGGGTCACTTGACGTCAGCTTAGCATGAAAGTATGCGTTCCATATTCGCAACGTGCCGTTTTTAATCTTTAAAATTCCAGTTTCTGGTGTTAGGACGCACACGGACGTTCAGGAAGTTGCGGAGAGTTATGAATGTCGGATGTGCAACGTCGAGCATGATAGCTCTGTGTTTAGTTTTATGCAGATACATGGAAATTGCGAAATAACGCAAACTAAAAAGCAATATTATTCTGTTTTGGCACAAACTACTTGTGAGCTGAAAACAAGATTGTTATAATAATAATAATAACAACAATAATTATAATAATTTTATTTGCACCTACTGGAAGGGGCCCATGTGGTGGTGCGCGGGGCTAGGCAGATAGGTGAAAACCCTTACGCAGAGCTCCTGCCAGCCAAACTTGTACGTAGTTCAACTACTTTACTCAACTTACTGTAGTTTAACTACTTTTCTGGGTAGTTTAGTAAATTACAATTACATTTCTTCTTTGGTTAATAGTAGTTTAACCACATTTCCGAGTGACTTCTACTCAAATTACGTTCGAATTTTAGTGGTGGTTTGGCCTATCAACAAAGATAAGATGTTGGAAGATCAGCTGATATTTGCAGAGGGGGAAGCATGTGGCGTAGAAAAGGGGGGGGGAGGAGGAAGAAGGTGATTGGGATAGTTCGAAACCCCCAAAATTTTAACGAGCCCCCCACTGCAACAACACTGCTACGAAGCGTGTGGAGCGAACAGACACGACGCAAGAGAGGCCGAGTAACTGTGGAATTAGCGCCGAAGACTGGCGTTTCTCTGTGTCCCGAAGCTCAAGGAGACTTGACGCATTTGAAGAAAGGGCTTGTCCCCGCTTCTCCCCAATGTAGGAATTCTTGCCCACTACAGGATGTATACACACTACATCCTCACTCAAAAGAGGTAACAAAGTGCAGCGCCCGCTCTGAAGTTCATCTGGTGCTCCTGTATAGCTTGTGCTGTCTTTCGAGACGTCATCTGGTCATTTCTCTGAGTGAAGTAATGGCGGCTATAAAACCGATACAAATAAGTGCTTTATAAGTTGATTGTGTTAAATGGATCGGCAGCGAGAATAAAGCAATTACTTAAGGCGTATTAGTTGCCGCCATTTCCAAAAAAAAAAAAAACTGATGCATTTCCGAATTTGTCATTCTTTTCCGAATAAAACTGATGCATCTCCTATTTCTCGTAAAACAATGCATACCGGCCAATTAATAAAAAAGAAACATTGTATAGGGAATGAAAGGGCATTCTGAAAGAGTGTGTTAGAAAGTACTTTAACTTTACTTTAGAAGTACATTGTATTTAAGGTACTTCACTTCAAGTACATTGCACCCGGTGTACTTACTACTTGAAGTACATAACCTCTCATTTACTTTGTACTTCCAGGTAGTTTTTAGACGTCCTTTACGCAACACTGTAAGCAACCAAACACTGTCTGCGAAATGAAGCTCAGGCAGTGCTAAACCTCAAAGGTGAAATGATACATCCGCAGTACATCCTTGACTAAAAAGAAGTACCAAAGGTGAAATGATACATCCGCAGTACATCCTTGACTAAAAAGAAGTACCCAACAGTTAGGCATGCAGAAGCAGAACCAGCTATTAAAGCATTTATGTGAAAACACAAGCCGCTTTATATTCGGCTAGCAGAATTTCGCTAACGCATCAAAACCTTTGTAAGTACTTCCTTGTTAGCATAGAAAAAATAAAAGTAACTTCAAAAGTAACTCGCTGTTTTTTACGGTAATTAGTAATTTACTCAATTACTTTCTATTTGAGTAATGTCTACTCTGCTCAAATTACTTTTGAGGCTAATACTCAGTAACTTAACTTAATTACTTATTTTAGTATCTTGTACATGTCTGCTGCCAGCACGCCACCACATATAAAAAACGAAACAGAAAAATAAAAGTACAGAATACACACACTACAGAAAGTACGTAAAAAGGAAAGAAAAGAAGGGCGAAAAGATGTATCACATTATGACGAGGATGCCAGCAGCATCCCATGCATTCTGGCAAGCTCTCGTGACTCTGCCCTGTTTGACGGCAGTGGGCTGCGCACACTGATCGTAATTGTCAGTTGTCAGTTAATGTTTCAACTACCTCGTTGCATCAATGGAAAGGTCAAATGAAAATCTCACTATCCAGAATGCACCGCATCATTTGTCACTTCCACAGTGGACTGGTAAATTACTGCTCGATCTTCTGTTCTTGAGGCAGAAAATATTGAAGAGAACCACACTCACAAAAGCTCACAAACGCAAAGTTACCGTGTCGCCTACTCCACACCTCGCCGTAACCGCTGGTTGTACTAAACTGTGCGATGGTAACAGCGCGACTGCGCGGTCTCCATTTGCGATCCATGGTCCCGTCACGTTCGTGCGCGTGCGCAAACATTTGCCACATTTTCGCGGAATTTTTGCCGAACTTTCTTTCGAAATTTCGGCATGTGCGGAACTTTGCCAAATCTGAAGTTCGGCAGATTCGGTCCATCACTAACGTTTACGGCGTGTGTGTGTGTAGGCTTGTAAAGGAGGAGGGGGGGGGGGAGAGGGCCAATCGTGTATGCGCACCGGGCGCTTTGGTCACTGGCTCCTTTTACGGCGCAGGCGATAGACCCCTAGCAACGACGCTCACGCCGGATTGGCTGCTCGGCAACGCGCGGGAACTTAAATTTCGGATTCGGACGGCGCGTGTATCACTCGAAGCGCGTTAACCCACCCCCGCGCCTGTTGTTCACGCCGCTTCGCGGCGACAGCGTGCGGCTGCTAATTACAAAACGATTAACCCACTCACCCCCCCCCCCCCCTCCGTACACGCCGCTTTGCGGCGTCCAGCCGGCGACCCAAGCCCCGCTGTCCCTCATGCACCTCCGTAAATAGAGTCCCATACGATTTAGTTCAGCGATGTTTCGTCAACAACAGTCGTCTTTTTTTCCAGTGTTAATCGTAAAAAGAAATGTCGTAAATATCGCCAAATGCCTCGACAAAACAAAATGTTCGAGGAAGAAACATAAAAGAAGTAAGCCCACACCATGGATAGAACCCGGGTCTGATACGTATGAGGCAGACATCTTACCACTAAGTTATGCTTCACTTCGGAAACTCGCATTGTAACCGCTGCCTATGTTGACGGCGGCAGCGCCTATCTCCACGAACCAGCGAATCCGGCGTGAGCACCGTTGCTAGGGTTTGTATCGCCTGCGCGTTAAAAATATGCCCCCGCGGGTCGGGGGATGGTGTCCTTGGGCGCCGCCGGCCAGTGTTTGGCCTGCCCAGTGGCGGCTGTTTCAGGGGGCAAACCACATGTCTTGCCCCCCACTCTGAGAACTGGGGGCAAGCGCCCCCTTGCCCCCCGGTTGGTACGCCCATGGAGACCCGTCATGTCAAGCGACCCTCCAACCCAGCAGCAGACTCTATTTCGCGCATTACATCCACCTTCAATAGCAATGCGTTGCTATCTGCCGTTAGCTTCAATTCCCAAGCTGTTGCGCAGCAACACAACGATGACATTCGCTCGCTCTGTACCCTCCAAAGGGCAATTGGCTCTCCGAAAAATGTGCAATAAAGTTATCACTCTGCCAATTTAGCGACTATTTTGTCAAGAAACTGGCGTCCGTAGGATTTTTTTCTTGAAAATTGGTCTGGTATAAAATAAAGAGTTGGAAACAATTATATAGGTACATTTATGTTACATTGTGTGCAGTGTGATTGACAACACTCCATCGGTGCTTTTCTATGGATTCGTTATCAACGATCCCCAAAATCTCTCAATGTGTTCAAGAGTGAATTGATTGAACCTACACTTTGAGTTCCGAACCGTGGTTTGTAACAAGGACGTTCTTAAGGACTCACTGGTGCTTTAATAATCATGGCTGGATGTTCTCTCTCATAGGGCCCATAACTACATATTCCCTAAAATCCGCTCATAAGAAACTACTCTTACTTATTTTCGTTACAATGGTATAAAAATGATTGTCGGATGACTATACATATAAGACGGAAGAATGAAACTTGAATCTCCAAGAAATAGACGCACATCTTGCCGGTAACTAAGATCCCCGTTGCAAATGAAAGTAAATAGGAAATCTGCGAGCCAGACGAAAATCCACTTTCTTAGCCAGGATTTGAGAGCTTGGGTGCTTCGTGTGAAATCTCCCAAATCACTAGAAAGGCTATCAACGACTGCTCTTATGCTTTTCCCGTAGTATCTCTAAGCTGCGATGCTGCACACGCAAATTAAGATCAGAGGTTTTCTGGAGCGTTAAATTTAGTGACGCACAAAATCCTGAACGAGCCAACGCCGACGCGCTTAAAGGGACACTGCAAGGAAATATAGTTTTCTTTTTTATAGGGCATAGCTGAAACAGGCATGTTTTAAAAAAGACTTATCCCCCCCCCCAAAAAAAAAGGAAAGCCGTTTGCAGCTCCCTGTAACGCCGGATTAGAGCGCAGCTCTTGAGGAGGAGGGGGAGGCACGGGGGTGGAGGGGGGTCACGATGACTGGGGGGGGTCACGTGTCTTGGGGGTCCACGTGACCTTGAGGGGGTAGGGTGGTAGAAAATTTTACGCTAAATTTAGCGGGAAACTTGTCCACTAGATTGAGCGGGAAAAATTTTCCGCTAGATTTAGCGGGGAATATTTTCCGCCATATTTAGCGAAGAAAATTTCCGCCAGATTTATCGGGGAAAATTTTCTACTAGAATTTAGCGGGGAAAATAAGTGTTTGCTAAATTTAGCGGGGAAAATTGTTTGCTAGATTTAGCGGGAAACATTTTCCGCTAGATTTAGCGGGGAAATTTTCCGCTAAATTTAGCGGGAAATTTACCCATCATGCACTGCGCGGTTACGCCGACGGCGACGCCGACGCCGACGGCGACGCCGCTCAAGCCGGAAACGGGCGCCTGCAGACTGCGCTCTAAAATATTTCTGCGCAATATTTACGTTGTTAGACGCAATTTAGGTGGAGGTCACAGCCCGCTCTAAGCCCCGCCCACAAATCAGTGGCCCCGCCCATTACTACTGGACTGGCTTGGCTGCTCGACCGAACAGGCTAACAAGCGTAGTGTCTCCCTTTCGCGTCATCCGGTGCGTCTAGTCTGGAAGTCTAACACCGCCTGCTAGTCGTGCGAGCAGACGAGCGGCAGCCTCCGGCATCGTCTGCTATTTCACCGCCGTCTATCGTCGTCTGCAATGCCGTGAGACGCGGACACGAAAGCTGCGCGTCGGCGTCCGTTTTCGCCTCCGTCCGTCTGCTATTCATCCGCCGTCTAAAAACTTCTGCAACGCTCAGAAGACGCGACCATGAAAGCGGCGTTCTAGCGTTCCATCATGCACGAGCCACGGTCCAATACAAGCGTCTGTCAGCGTCTATCGATGTGCGTAATAAGCGACCGAGATAACTAGAAAAATCAACAAAATAAATATGCAGTCTTTCTAGCTTTACTGTTCTTGTTATTTTTTTTCACATGGCATCCGCGAGCAAGGTGGGTGAGCGTCATGACGCACAATTAAAACGCGACGTAAAAATATTCGCTTTGATAGGCCATGTTCACTGCAAAACTTGAGAGCATCGCCTTTCGAGCGCGCAATGACGGGAACATACCTTGAAAAACTTCATGCGAGCCGAACGCCAGCTTGCCTCCAGTTCACAAAGCAGCAGGACCGCTGCTTACGGGAACCAGAAAACATTATTCAACACTCAACACCCGCAAAAAACAAAACAAAAAAACAATAGAGATTAGGTCAGATTGATCAAAACATTTGATCTGAGACGCTAGGCTTCAGCCCAGTCCCGCTACGAGAACAGGCACCCTCACAGCGCTTCTGAAGATGCGTACTTGTTGCAGGTGTATGTTTCAAACTACGCCGGTTGAGGAGATCTTCCTCTAAACACCTGTGTGAACTCAAAACCACTCGCACTCATAACAACAGACGAGCTAAACGAGCTTGGCTCGTTCAACACTCCACAGACGCCGGCAGCCATGTTTGTTAACGTTTCAAACCAAAATGGGAGACGAAATATCAAAATACATTTGAAAGCAATAACTTTTTATCTTGATCATTTGCTTCTCAATCATAAGAAAAGTCGTATAAAATACTATATGGCAGAGTATGCAAATTTACAACCAACCTTTCACACGTCAATGATCTCTCCAGCCAAAAGACAGATGTAAGCACCTTGTAAGCACAGGAGGGGCTTAGCAGGCTGCGACCTCCACCTTCAGCACCTAAAGTGCGTCTAACGACGTAAGTATTGCGCGAAAAAAACGTTTTCTTTTTTTTTTAAATACTTTTTTTTTTAAGTACGTCTCCTATCTTTGCCCTTTAAAACAAACTTTTTTCCTTGCAGTGTCCCATTGAGAGTGCACTTAGAGACACGTACTTGCACTTACGCAAAAATAAATCAACTTTATATTTGACGCGAGTCGTTGAAGCTCGCACGAAACATATTCGAGACTGTAGAAGTTAAAGAAATATATAAAAAATAATTAAATAAAATAGATCGACACGATATCAAGGCTTTTTCTGCTTGCTTTCCTTAGGTAGAAGATTCGGGAACAGTGTTCTGAAAAATTATACGCTGAATTATGTGGTTTCGGTCTTTTACGGCCCAAGTGTTCCAGGCTTCTTTCATTAAACAAATACACTGGGACCTCCAAAAAATAATAGCGAATAATATATTAGACTTCCCAGTGCTCAAGGAAATATTTTCCTTCGAGTTATTACGCGGATTTTGAAATCTTTCCTACTCATTTAACCCTTTTTTTGTGATACCTAACCAAGTGCTATTCTGTTATTTTTACAGCTTCGCTCGAGGAAAATGCTGATCCGATTGTCTTTTGGAGGTCCTCATGTTCCTCTTTTGCTCCTAGCTGCACAATCGCATTTTTCTTGTCTTAAAATTGAGTTTTTATCTTAGAGACGCACATCATCGCTAGTCCATCCCAGCGGGAAAAAAACGTGATTATAGATCAGAAGGAAACTATAAATATATATGCGTGCAGTCGAGAGACAAATCTGTCTTGGAAGCGTGTCATACTTACAAAATTCCGCTTAGATTTTGTCGTATAGGGCGATACATATTTGATGACGTCCACTGTCTTCGAAGCAGCTGAGTTCAAGGTATCTTACCGATTCTGCTGTTACCATATTCAGTTATACTTTAAGAACTACAACAGCTGGCAGTTATTCATTCTGCCATAATGTAGGTTCAGCCGATATACGTTCTTCTAGGAGGAGCTCATATTTGTAGACTTCGTGTTTCACCTACTTTGTACATTTTCACCTTCCTTCATTCGTATCTTCTACCGTGAAATCAGTTTCAACTTCTCCTTTCGGGATGAAGCCAGTGCTGTATCGCAGTTGGCGCTCGGTCTTTCTTTCTTACATTGCTTACGTCTACAGTCAGACACAAGTTAAGAATCCGCCAAATGAACCCCACCGCGTACCAGCCACGACATCGAATTACTCTGCCGATCAACCAAGAAATGGGGTGGTCATGGGGAGTTATGGAACGCCAGCGCGGACGTACACCTGGGTAGTGGATTATTCGAGCATCTCGTGGAACTGCTGAGTAATGAGGGTGCCGGCCTGCGTCCGACGCATTCTTAACTAGTATGTGACTACACGTTAAATGTATAGATTATTATGCTCATCGCGCACACGACCCAATACGAACAGCGCACTCGGACGAAACGCATTCGTAATAAACTGTGCTTTCTACCCTGCATTCCACTCGTTCTCTTTTTAGAGCGCAGCTCTAAGGCGCCCGTTTCCACGTTTCGTGGCGTCGGCGTCGGCGTAACCCCCCGCTAGATTTAGCGGGAAACTAAATTTGCTGTTGAGGTCACGTGACGTCAATTTTCCCGCTAAATCTAGCGGAGAAACTGAATTAGTTCATGAGTTACTTGACACAAAGTCATGTGACGTCATCTTCCCCGCTAAGTTCAGCGGCGAAACTGAATTGGTGTTGAAGTCACGTGACCTCAATTGCACCGCTAAATTTAGCGGGGGAAGTTAACCCGCTGAATTTAACCGGAAAACTTTCCCGCTAAAGTTAGCGAGAAATTTCACCTCGCCAAGTTTAGCGGGTTAAGGAGGACGAGGGAAGGGTGTGGAGGGGCATACCCTCCCCTCGTACCTTCCCCTCCTATCCTCGTCGTCAAGAGCTTCGCTCTAATTTCGCATTACAAAAAATTGTAAACGGGTTTCCTTTTTTTATCTCCTTTTTACTCTTTTGAGTTCTAACTCTGCGAACCTAATACTGCCAGTTTTCACTTTCGAACCAGATACATGTAACTGTCTAAATCGGGAATTTAAATCATAAAGCTGTTACCTTTCTTGTCCTTAAAAAAAAGGGAAGCGTTTGAAGTAAAAACAAAAAAGACAAATGCTGGTGCAATCTTACAATATTCATGGCTTTGGCGTATGTGAAATTGAAGCTCTTTCTCACTCTCTCGTTTCCCTTTCTTACCGGAAGATTTCTCGAAGTCCGCTCTGCGTTCACTTGCTACCATCAACTCTGTCGCTAGAGTTGATGGAACGCGACATTGTCCCGGCAGACATTTCAGAGTTGGCGGACGTGTCCGAGCGCGCGTGTGCGCGTGAGGTGAGTACCGACACAAACATCTGAGTCCCACGTTCAAACGTTGGACCCAGACAACTGTGTCGTGACTTCTCGCACGTGCGCATTTCCATCGTCAGTGCATCTACGATCACGCAACGTGCGACTCAGCTACGCCCCGACGATTCCACCCTCCATCCCTTGCATTCCGATCGAGGGGACAAGAGATAAAAGTAGAGCTAGACTCACGTCCCAGGTTGAAGTACGCCACTGTACGAAATCTTGGTTATGTCAGTCGAGGAAGGATCAGCGAATTCGGGAGCATACGCGAAACTGCCTCCGAGTGTAGGTTCTGAATATCAAACTCGCAGTTTATTTTCTCCTTAGATGCTCGTATGAGCTTGAAATGTATGCCTAACTATGCCTTAAAAAAATCGCTTGCATGTTTACTTTAAAGGAAAGCACGATGGCAGCCCACTCGGAAAACAACATAGGAACACCACATTTCTCGCCATGCAACGTACTGTCATCGCGTAATCCTTGTGCTTTTTTTTTTTTTTTGACAGCGCGTGTTTTTGTAGAATTTCGTTTGAGGCAGTAGAGGTTGTATCTATAAACTGGAAACAAGATGACATCTTCGATCTTCTTTTAGTGTTTTCACTCACTTCAAAATTGATGGCGAGTATAACATAAACGCGCACATATTACGATCAGACTTATGCACTGGAAAAATATATATATATATATATCTCGCAAGATGGTAGTTCTTTTTCCTTTATTTAAAGAGCTGTAGAAAAAGCTCCCAGATTTCGATGGCGACATTTGCTTCGCATCCATCTAGAACCCGTTGGGGACTCTATGTTTTCTGTCCTGAACATTTGTGCCGTACCAATCCTTTCGGCCTTTCTCTTAGGCCAACTTGAGTTCTCTGCCACTCGGGCAGCATCATTAAGCCCGAGTCATGCTGCTCAAACATCGTACAAAAGACCCGCTGAGTTTCTCTGCCGACACGAGGACAGAAATGTCTGCGGACTCGGCTGAAGCATGTTCGTAGCACATTGGCTTCCTACATGTGCGTGCTTCCCACATGTCTAGACTGCAGACAATTTGTGAGCGACTAATTTGACAGGACAGCCATAAAGAAAGGAGCACGTCACAGGTGGTGTCTGCACACTTCCTTTTGTATAATGTTCTTGAATTGCGATTGTGGGTTTAGAGTGCGCCTTTTCGGCCAATGTGTGACCGCAGGTTACCAAGGACTTCGCTGTATCTCCGCGATGTCCTTCTGCAATCGGCGCTTTACGACAAGATGGTAAAAATGTTTCGCCCGTGCCACGTATTATTCTATTAAAAGTCGTCAAACGTATTTTTTTATGGACTCGCAAGTGTCGGCCGCAAACCCGCCAGTATTGCTCATACAAAAAAAACTTCAGAAAAAAAGGGTAAAGATGTCAAAATTTATACAGCCCGTAATACACAAAACAATTGGACAAACCAGGGGTAAACAAATACGATTGGTCAGGCTTCATTTACAATGTTTTATTGACTTCATTTTTTATCAAACTATGCAAATGATTGCTTTCGGAGTTTTCATTTTAAGTTGATTCGTTGACTCGTAATATAAAAAAGTCGCCAAGCATTCATAGCTTCAATGTCAGCTACTAGTTAGGTAATGGATACGATTCTCACCACCCAAAATGGCAATGGTGTCTTTAACTATGTGAGTTGCGGCTTACTTAGAGGGGCGATTGATCCACTAACTTCTGTAGCATCCACAATCAAAGCATGAGTAAATATATTTTTTTTAATTTCTGGGTAAACGATTTAATTCTGCTACTCGCGTGCTCATCCCGTCCATCACATTACGCGTACACGTTCGTGTCGTCTAACGTTTCCCAGTTTTATAAGGTTAAGCGCATAAGGACGTCGCCGGATGACCCTGCCGGTTTTGTGCAACGAGAAATAACAGCCAAGCGAGACAAAACAAATTGTGTTGTGTGTATGTTTATACTGCCTAGAACTTGGTCTGCCTCACAGTGGCGACGAGTCTCCCAGCTGTAGATGAGAAATTTAGCCAGTGCGGTACAACCGCTAGCCTGGGGTCTTTAACGTGCATAACAGCAGTAGCGATACACGACCGCACGTCGGTACGATGCTCATCCAGATCGAAACGAGCAGGGGTGGGGATTGAACCCGTGATCCCTGGGTTCTGCAGCGCGAGCTTTCGCTCCAGGTGCTCCGAGCTGGTGTGCGCTAGCCTACTCGGCCACCGATCCCCCAGACAACACATCACGCGGTAGAAATGCAAAAATAAATATATATAGCGAACAACTGAAGTCAGAAGTAAAATGAGAACGAGGAATACATATACCACAAAGAGTGACGAAACCGCCCATCACACGCTAATCACTGAACAAGCGCGCGCACGTCTAAACACACTCTATTCAGTAGCGCGAAAAACATTTCGCACCGTTTGCTGGAGTCGGCCACAAAACAGCGCTCAAACACTACTTCATACACCTACTATGCGAACCATGGCTATCCATATAGATCCAGTGGACCCAATGAGAACGAGTAACAGTTTGCCACGTGACCTCGGGATTCGGTCACCACAGCCCTTCTTTCGTAGCACCATGTGACCCTTTGTCACCCCGCGACTGACTCTGGCGGCTCGTGCGTGCCCTTCGCTTTGGTCCACGCTAACAAGGGGACGCCATTCTCAGCCAAGTAAACAGCCAGGCCGGGACATTCAAATGGCAGTCTATTACACTTCCACCGACCAAACAATAGACTGCTGGCGGTTAAACAGCTGTCTGATGGGAAAGGAGGAGGAGGGGAAACGGGAAACTTAACGTAATGAATTGGTCGAAATCAGAAAGTAGCCAGAGATTGCTAAAATAACGAAAGAGCAAGAGAGGCAGTAAGTCGGCTCACAAATTTTCCACCGGGTTGACAATCGAACGGCGAGCTGGGGGTGCTACTGTTGCTCTTATCAACGGTATATACCTCTTGCGGTTTTCATTCCCATTGCAAACCACTGCGCTCTTTTTTTTTCTTCCCGCAGTAAAAATAGGCCATGCAAGAAAAGAGGCGGGCGCTCTTACTGCGTCTACGGGAAATCAGCGGGACGTGGTGTTGGATCGGATAAACAAATCCTACAATAAGTTCAACGAAAAAAAATTAAAAAAAATGATGAAGCTTTCTTACACTTCCTTTTTTTGTTAGCTCTTAGTTTTGATTTTGAACAGACCGAGATGGTGGAGATAAGTACGATTTCACACACTTTTTGTGTTGTGTGAAGTAACTTAAACGTGTGTTTGTTACAATAATCTACCCTCGAAGCGAACTCTAGCCCGTGCAAGCGCCGACCTAAAATTTCAGCTACGCCAGCCTTAATGCTCAGCGCTGCTCTCATAAATTATTCTTGCGTAGAGCGTGTGGCTCTAGAAAGGCATTTCCCTGAGCGTGTGCACAGACTAAGCGAGAGAGTTAGCGTCGGCCCGGCATGTTGACGTAAAGTTGCAATAAGCGTGCCGAGGGCCGATAAAGCATCAACAAAGCCTTCTATCGAACGCAGCAATTAAATGTAAGAGGAATCTTAGAAGACTTTTAGGTGCTCCGATTCCACGCTAGAAACCGACATAAAAGAAAATATAATCGTCGAAATACATCTGCCCCTAGCTGCACACTTTCCGGGCTTATACTTGGGCTAGTTTGGCGCAATCTTGGGACAGGTTTGAGCCAGGTGGGCTCTAGTTCGCGCTAGTCTGGCCCAAGCCTGGGCCGAGCAAAATTGGGGCGGCCAGAAAGCAAACGCGGCGCCCCTCACTTCACAAGCAACTACCAAAATAACAATTGATTAAGGTACACAGCAGGAAAAGAAAGAGAAAATGAAGCACACACCGGACATTCTTTGTGTCGTGCGGACACGCTGAAGAAAGAAGTAGATGTGACCTTATAAAAAACCAGGACATCCAGGACCTCCTGAAGTGAGAAAACTAAAAGCTTTGCTCTTTTTTGACTTTGACTCGGTGCCCAGTTGCACCCCCCCCCCCCCCTTTCCACCAACAATCCCCTACGCGCACATTCTTTTTTTTTTCGCGCTCCGGCCAAGACCATGACTAGGGTGACAGTATTGGCGTGGCGCTTCTTTCTTCGACTGTAAAAGGTACATTAAAAATATATATATTTTCTAATTTGTGCATTGCCTTCGGCTTGTTATATCACCACGACTGGTGACGCACGAAAAACACACTCCGAGCGGCTGTCCCTTTTTCGTTTTTCGACACACGAAAAACGATCGAAAGGCAACCGCCTTTTGCGGGTTTCTCTCTAGTAACTGAGAACTTGTCATTGAAATTATCAGTCTGACAGAATCTGCTCATCTTGAGCAACAACTAGGTGGTGACACGTTCGGTATTTGTTATCTTGTTTTTGCCTGATCAAAGTGCAAAGGTACCCAACTCGTGTTCGTGCTGTGTGTGCAGACCTATGCAAATAATGAGAGTATTCACAAAAAGGAAATCACGCGACGTATGATCGGCGTTGACACTTCTGGCGACTAAAGCAAAAGCTGCGACTTTTTTTGGCCAAACCCTAATCGACGAGTGCATCCATAGGGAACTTAATATGGCCCCTCTTAAAGTTCACGTCGAAATCCCCGTTGAAGCCTTAGTGCAGATTGCAGCAACTAAGTGGATAGAATGGTACTATAGAACCACAAAGCAAGTTATGTTTAGAGTATCGGCACCACAATCCCCGATTCTCTCTTGCGCGCCGCCATCTTGTTGGCTAGTGCGAAGTGAACGCAAACCGATCGTAGCTACGATTCGAAAATGTGACCTTTTGATAAGGTGTCAGGAAGCGCAGACGATATTAGAGAGTTTTAGGGAACCGTTTTTGCACATCCGATTTGGTACGATGGGCCTTCCGGTACGAACTGCGCATGCGCGAGTCTTACGCGGTGGCATATGCGCAGTTCGTACCGGAGGGCCCATCGTAACATATTAGAATGTGCAAAAACGGTTCCCTAAAACACTCTATTCTTTTGCTCCGTCGCGGACCGTTTTAACAGTTCTGGAGCACGGAAAACCGTTTCCTGGGATTTCGAATAACTGGCAGCAATGATTGCAAGCCACGAGATGGCTCAAATGGCGTTTCTCTGGAGCGTAGATTATTTAAGGCTCTAGTTGTTCCCATAAACTCGTTGTGGCTACAGAATGTGATGTTAAACAGACACAACAGTTACATTAATTATTTAACGCTTACTTGACTTTTTGACATTAAATAGTGCCTCTGTAGCACCAACAATAAACCCGTAAAAAGATAATAAGACTGACATTGCACATTCTTGTCTTCAACGCTTGCCATTGCGGATGCGGCAAATGATTCGAATTAATAGAAATAAAGAAGTGCTAGATTTTTTGTCTTACCTATTCTAGCAAATTGTAACTGGAGCGTAAAAGGTGTTTTTTTTTTTACTTTTGTCGTAAAACGCCCTTGATGAACTATTTTTTTGTTGTTTGCTTCTCTAGCATTCACTGCAGATACGGATTTCAATTACGACAGAGCAGCAAGCAAGATCACGCTTGGATCATTCTTTTTTTGAATTTTAGGTAACCCTGGGCAAGCTTCGGTGGTCGTTTCACTAAGGGTGCGACGGCTATCTCTCGGTCATTTCGGGCCATGAACAAGATTGAGATGTGTGGCCGCCGTGCACGGGTTGCGGCTGACCTGCTTCCTTTTGAGCATACAATCTGCTGCCTCAACTTAGCCAAGAGATATGCGTCGGCACGGACAGATTCTTGAACCGACAACGCTTTGCAGAGGGTAATAATATACGAAGACATCGCGGCAGTACGGATATTCACGCATTCACATATTCAGTATGTTACAATAAGCGCCAAAAATTACAGAGTACGCGAAATGCCGAATATTTGATTTTCATGCTCGTCGAAAGATACCTCGTCCGGAGAAGAAGGTGATTTTGTTTTTGTTTCTTTACGACTAAGCATTCCTTACCTGATAATGTATTAACTGCATACGGTGATCTCTCGTTAATATGAACACTTCTCTTCCCCCCAAAAACGTCCATAATATGAGTTGTCTATAACAACGAGACAAAACTGCACGTTTTTATACTCTTTTGGTTTACTTCGTCTTTATACGCTTTTAAGCAGCTTTGCATGGGCGCCACCATAACCTATAGTTAGTTTTTGTATCTTTTTATTATGTTTACTTCACTCGACGAATACCACAGCAGGACAGTTCATTGCCATATTGAATTCTACAGTGTCCTTCTCTCCACTGTTGGCCTTTCTGGAGGCTCATAAACGCCCGTTTCAGTGGCTCAGAATCTGGATAAGGCAAGAAAAAGTCAGCAATGGCGGCTGTAATCGAGCGTGTTACATAGTCACGTATTAAATAGATATGACCGTACCTTATTTTAGAAATTGTGTAAAACGTACTCAAGTTCATAGGCAGCAGCATTGATCGATCACATGCTTTGTTAACGCAATCACATTCTAAAAAACAAAACACACACAAAAAATCATTAAGTTTAATTATTTCTACATATTCGGCTACAGTGGTGCTTAGATCCTCGGAAATGTAGCTCGAGGTCATCTACAATCGAGGTAACGTACTAAGTCAAAAGTTTGTATATTACTTCTCAAGCTAACATAGAAGAAACACACAATATACCGCTTTCACACTATCCGAAACGATCGTTGCCATAGTCTCCTAACTTTGATGCTCGCTCACACGGGTTTCACGTCTACATGAACACTGCACAATTTGAAAAGTCTTCGTTGCGGATACATTACTGCGCTATCATAAATTCGTTGCCCTTCCGAAGTTGCATTCAGACCTTGTAGCCTTTCGTGCTATGCATTACATTGCGTGTCCGTAGTCCCCATTCGAAACCAACCCGACCAGGCTCACCCGCGGAGAAAATCCTCATTGGGATGCGCCGCAGCACACGCGCGCAGGGCCGTAGCTCCAGCTTAGTTGCCCACAATGGTCGCTGTTGTGCGGTCTCCCGTCTTCCGCACGCAAGTGCTCAGCTTCGCTGAATGGCGCTCATTACGAAAAGAAGTGGCCCTAATTTCGAGCGTAACGCCGCAATCCAGTCGCGGAAGCCCCTACCAAGAACTCGGACAACCGCCGGGCTTCTGCGGGTAATACCTGAGTAAAGCGGAGAACCGTCGCCCCGATCCCCCTAAGGCGGATCGAAGAGAAGGCCGAAACCCTACTGTACCAGTGAAACGCCGAGGAGGCAGCTACGTCAGTGCGTCCATTCACTGCCCCGACCAATGGGCCTTTCCATAAACGCGCCAGGTCATGACTGTCCTTTGTCGGCTCAGCCAATAGAACGGCAGGAACCGGACGTGAGAACGCGGTGCTCAAATAAAGGCCCTTGCTTCGGTTCATCACGGTTGAAAATGGAGCGTTAACCCTCAGCAGCCTGCAGCGCGGGAATCTTGGCGCCAAGATCTCTACGCAGTCCCTCGCCGCGTTCCATACGTTTCAGGAAATTATGGCACGGTGTTTTAATTGAGTCTCCCCTCTCCTTCCTCTTCCCATTATGTATCTCTTTCTTTTTCTCTTTCTCTCCTCGCTCTCTCTTCAACGGTAATGCCTTGGCCCAAGTGTGGCCCAGTCTCGCTAGTTGGAGGCAAATGGTTCGTTCGGTTTGCGCGCCCAGGCATGCGCAGGTGGACTTTTAATGAGGCGGAAAACCTCGCGTCTCTCTCGGCGTCTGAAGCGTTGGCCTGCGCGTTGCAGTGCGGGCGGCTTGCTGGCGCCGACCCCGATGCTTCGCCAAATGAAGCGCGTCGATCGTTTTCTGAGTGTCGGCGAGAGCACGCTTTGGGTGGGAGGAAACAATGCGGGAACCCTATGATTTGGGGACCCCCGGATACGAGCGCCTAACGCGCCCCGCAACTCGACTTGTTCGTCTGCGTCGCCGCCCGCCGTTGACACTGGCAAGTTTCTTGGCCCTATGTTTTTCAAAAAAGAGCTACGCTTTGTAATTTTACAAGAAAAAACTGATATGTGTAATACACCTTTGACGAAAAGTATAAATTGCTACGTGCAAACGTCAATTTTTAACGGTCCATTTTCGAAAGAGCCTGGTGACTTGGGACACCCTATACCATTTTAGTGTGGTGCATTAATCGACGTAGTCGGCGTAGAAAGCGCGGTCGGCTTATTCGAGTATTATTCGTCATCGCGTCCTCGTTTATACGTCTAACTTTACTGCGCAGTAAAAAAAGGTTTGTCAACCCAGTCTGCGTGTCATTTATGCTTTCGTTGTCGGTTCGAATCAATATTGCGACATTGGCGAACATCATGATCGAGTAGGGAAACAATACATACTCCGTACGGTACCACTCGATGGACACATCGAGCAGCACCAAAAGCGTGCCTCGATGGCACATCGTCGTTTGCTATATCACCAGAAAACAACAACAACAACACCCTGTAAATTCACCGTGATATCCTGGGCTTCTTTTTCTATGGCGTGATTGCTTTAGCGAGCGATGACGAATGCACAAAGACGACGAACAGCGTCGTACTGCGGTCGGACTAAACGCGAAACGGAGTCTAGCGACTCGTCGCATCGCTTAGTCGGAATGTCATCGCGACATCTCTATCTGGGTCAGACCCGAGCAAACATCGCAACGGAGTGACGGCTCCGCTGCGTTGGTGCAGCGAAAAAGAAATGAAAAAGCAAAACAGAATCGGGGCAGTGTTGCAGTTTGTTTCTACAGGAGCCGTCTATCACTTTTGTTTGGCGAACAAAAAGCGGTGAATCGAGGCACACAGACAGGCAAACGATACACTCGTGTGATTACTGTTACGCTGTATGTTTGTAATACTGATTAAGGAAGTGTGCAAAAATGGTGAGTTTGAAAAAGAAAAGACCTGCTTTTGCTCGCTTGGTCTATAGACGCAGATTGTAGTTTTCTTTATTTCACGTACAAATTATGTATAATTTGTTTGATATTCTATAATCAAATGACTTGACGAGAGTAACAGTCTTAAAGGAATGCGCTAAAATGACAAGAAAACAAAAAAGAAGGGAAGCCATAAATAGAATAAATAAAGCGTTAATCGCGTAACAATCAGCTTGAAATGGAGCCAAAGGCGGTGGGCATGACCCAACGAAACGTTCCACCAGTCTCTGAATCGCCCGTCGAAGCGACTTGCCCGCCGATCGCACACAGATGATCATGTCGCTTCGGCCACTTTCGCGATCACCGCTCCTTCGGCGTCGTAGCATAGTGTTACGCGGTGGTCTATCTACGCATCATGTACTACGATGAAATATTTTAAGAGGTCGGATGCGAGCTACAAGCCAGGCGAACAAATCTCTAGCACGAACAGGAACTGTGTCGGGGGTGGAGGTCTCACTATGTTCACGCTGCTTGCTTCCTCATTATTCTTTTGCCGTTCTTTTCGGCTAATGCCGCATCCTCACTGGCCGTGGAGCGTTATTAAAACTATCAGGACTGCTCGCCCCACACGACGTTTCTTGAGCTGTCAGCTACTACATATTAGATGAGGACCAAGTCACATCGGAACCGGCAACATTTTTAAAACCCAGTCATCTCTTCTTCGTCACAAAAAAAAGACCTCTCAAACAAGAACAAAAAATAAATAAAATTTTCGATACTGTTTTTTTTTTTAGTAACCAATCAAATATAACTTTCGATTGTCTGGGTTTTATATTGCTTACTACAATTTTAGCCTTCCAGAGTTCGCTGTGTGCAGAATTTAGCGTTAAAAACAGGGCAAAAGTTAAATAAAAAAACAAAAAAACGAAGATGTTTTATCATCGCGGCTATTATAGGCACATTTGGTAAAAACAAATATGCAACACAAGTTCCCTCGGGCAAGTTACCAGTACAAATTTATTTAGTCAAAAAATATCGTTATTAAGCTAGGTAAAAATGATAGTGAAAGCTAGGTTGTTTTCTTTTTGTTCATTTCAAACTCCACGTAAGCTCCCTAGTGATTCCGTCATACGAAAAACTCCCCTTAAACATGCCACTCCAAATTCTTTCGGATAAATAAAAAAATACGTAGAACGTAAACGTAGCCAATTTATACCTAAGTATGGGATGTGCTCCGCGTGTTCTTTGGAAAACATCCCGACAAATAACTGCTCCTGCGCGATAACGTTTCTTTGCGGACCATTGAACGAGCAAACCTGCGGCGGCAGTGCTGCCGCTATCTTTACGTGTAGCTAATGAGCGCAGTCATTGGGCGGCTAATATTAGCGCACAGAAGTGTAGATGTGTACGGGGAGAAGCCACGGGGGACCTCTCGCTTCAGACCAACCTAATTGCTGTTGATGTCCGTACCGAATGACATGTTGCGGTCAGTCCGGACTAGACTAGGCTGTTGGTTCATGGTTGCTCTCATTTATGCCTTACTCTACCATGACAAACTTAGTCTCCCAATTCAGCGGAACCGACATCCTAGGATACCCACAGGGAAAAGTGGCCGTTTTATTTCGTTTGATTTTTTT
Organism: Ixodes ricinus; assembly: GCA_037355805.1. Lineage (NCBI taxonomy): Eukaryota > Metazoa > Arthropoda > Arachnida > Ixodida > Ixodidae > Ixodes > Ixodes ricinus. Next base: position 15,592 of record JAZHYW010042030.1, on the reverse strand, counting down.
TTAAATTCTTTTCACGACACTTTTACGCGTACCTACATATATTTAAGGTTGTTCGTTTTCGGGTAAAACCCGATATTACCCGATTTTCGCACACCCAACTGGTTTTATGAAAATCGGGTTAAACTCGAGTTCTTCCCGAATACCGGTCTTGAAATCAACCGAAATTATGGAAAATAAGAACTCTTAATTCTGGATCTGTTTAAGAAATGCTTCCTCGGTCACTCGTTTCATGGTAATAAGCTCCTTCGATTTGCATTACCTCTGCAGATATTCGCTTCAGAATGAGTCAGAAGGCGGAAATATACTGTAAGATCGAGCACCATTGCTATATCATATCCTTTGTTGACTTTTGTTCGTGTACATAACACATTTCAGGTAATTGTCCTTCATAAATAAAACCCGAGAAAACACGATTTTCTAATGGCATCAGAAAGACGTGATTTCTCCCTAATTATAAAAAATTGCGCCCGATTTTTGTTTCTCGATTTTTGAACAATATAAAACTTGAAAACAAAGAACCCTACATGTATTCTACTTGTCAAAGGAAAAAATTAGAAATTTACAATTTCGCGCCATGCCGAATTGGAGCTCAACTCTTGAGGAGGAGGAGGGGAGGGTGCGGAGGGAAGGTATGCCCTTCTCCCTTTCCATACCCTCCCATCCTCCTCTCCTGCTCCCCTACCATTTAGCGGAAAGTTTTCGCTGAATTTTCTTTAAGTTTAGCGGAAATTTCCCTGCTAATTATAGGGGGAAAGGTTGCCGCTAAATTGAGCAGTAACATTTCCCCCGCTAAATTGACGAGTGACGTCACGCGACGTCACGTTGCACGTGACGTGAAAATTCACGCGTGACGTCACGTGACAACACGTGGAACGTGACGTGAAAAATTTACGTGTGACGTCACGTGACGTCACATGGCAGGTGACGTGAAAATTCACGTGTGACGTCACATGACGTCACGTGTGACGTCATTATGAGACATGTCTCATAATGCAACGCGCGTTAACGCCGACGCCGACCCGACGCCGGCGCCGCTGAACCCGGAAACGAACGCCTAAGAGCTGCGCGCTCTAAAAGAAAAACAGCAATTACTTAAGTCGTAACTAAGGAAGTCTACGTCATTTTACTATAGTAGAAAATATTTGGTCTCGCAACATTCGATCAGTGATAGACCTATTGCTAAATTACCCAAACGTCCAAGGGAAGGCAGGGAATGCAGGTCTAGTGCGCCGCACGTGCTGGCGTCTGCAGCAGTTTTAAAGCAAAAGCCTAAACCAAATGGCTTCTTGCAAGCGCCTAAAACTGCTAGTGGGACTCACCCAACCCTCCCGCATACTTCTCTTGCAGCCGACCCCAACCAGCCTCGGCTCCCTGTCTCTCCAAATGATCGCGGCCGTCCCCCTCCCAGTTCGCCTGGAGGCGCACGCTGCTGCTGCTCCTCCTCCTCTCTTCTCGACTCTTCCGAGAGGGGATGCGACACCAGCGCGGTGCATGTGCGGTCACTCGGGGAATTCCGCAGAGGTGCTGAATGACTTCCACCAAAAGTGTGTAGCGACGGAAATGTTCCTTCATCACACCTTCACTCCACTGATTAAAGTACTGCTCTCAGGTCTGCTCTGAGGCTAATCCACAAATGAAGGGAACATCCGACGAAAACCGAACCCCACAGGAAAATACTAGTACTGCCCGACAACTATCAGACACTCAATCATCACAGCCGCATTTCCGAGGGACAGAGGAGTTCCCGCTCCTGCCTTCTCGGCGGGAGACGTCTACAACCGTTGATACCGAAGACTTGGTGTCGTCCGTGCGGAAAAATATCAACCGCTATCGACCTCTGCATACACCACCATCGCCGTCCCCAACACAGCTGGATGAAACGCTTCGTGCAGCTATCCAGGAGGAAATCAGGGCAACCCTGACGGCCCTCTTCCCAAGAATCGTGGCTGAGCTCAAATCCATGATCATTACCACCATCTCAGGGCTCCACACCCCCACCCTGGATACAGAATGATGAACCACACGAACAGCATCGCAATATTTCCGGAGGCCTCGACACAAGGTAGACCCACAGCCATGCTTCTCCCCCAACGCCCGCCGCCTGAGAAGGAGAAAGAAAAAGAGAAAGAAAACACCCCTCTGAACCCTCAAAACCAACAGGAATGGCCCTCCCTGCAGGTACGCGGCCGTTCCAGGACCAAGGACCGATAAAGAAAAGAGCCCAAACGAGGTACCAATCGAGGCAGGAGAGATCCCCATCGACCAATCGACAACGAACCCCATCCAAGCCCCGGCCCAGAGGCCAACCACGAGGGGTGGGACACCCTCCCGACGACATCACAGATGACGGCCGGTAACGACAAATCGGTAAGCTTCGACGATGGGGCCTCCCACACCTCCACATCGCCCCAACCCCCCAACCATCCCCAAAGAACCAGCAGATGAGCTAGCCAAAATCAGAACCGAAATGGCCACCCTTAAGCAAGAAAATAATGCCTTAAGACAGCAACTCCACAGGATCCGCAGTCAAAACGCGGCAATATCACAACCAAATTTCCCCATTGAAGAGGCCTCCTCGCCCACCCCCAAAAAAGAGCGATTGCGGTAACCACCCTACAAATCCCCAACCCCCAGGAGAATCCCTTCAGCAACAAGAACTAGACCGTAAAATAATCGCAATCAGGAGAGGAAACGCCGCGCTCCACGAAAACATGACCACCACGAAAAACAGCATGGAAATCTTTCGATCAGTAATGAACTTCTGCAGATCGGAACTACACACCTTTATGCAAGAAATAATGAACAGGCTCGGTATCGCTACCAATCACATACCCCAACCCGAGAACATAATGCCCCACAAGAAGAACAATAGAGCAACCCATTAAGGTCTACAGGGAATTGCAGGGGATATAAACGTAAAAAACATAATTTACGGATGTATCTCCAAAGCCTAGATGCCTCCCCGGAAATTATAGCGCTACAGGAGACAGAGTTGTTAAATTGCCCGGCTATAAATCCTTTCACAGTGCGACCGACCTCAAAATGGCGGTTCTCGTTCACAGAAATATACCGGCTTATAGGAGCTAGTTCCACAGCGTCAGTATCCCCCACGACCGAATTACTGTCCTACCACGCAAAAAAGGAGCGAACAGACTATGTATTCTAAACATCTACAGCACTCCTAAATCCAGGGCATATAGATTCAACCGCTTATTCTTGCTCACAAGGAGGGTGGTGGGCCCCACGCGCTGCTCATAGTAGGATATTTTAACGCTCCTCACACGGCCTGGGGATACCCAACCTGCGAGCCAAAGGGCACAGACCTCTGGGAACAAATTTAGACACACCATTTCCCACTATAAACAGGCATCAATACCCCTACACGCATCGGAAACAGCGCCCAACGCGACAGCTACCCGGATTTCACTCTATTTCTACACACCAATAGGGTGAGATGGAGGGTTACCGACCAAACACTGGGCAGCGACCACCTCATAATCGAGACAGAGATGGTACCCAAACCAAAACTCACTCAAACACTCATACAGAAAACCCTGACCGACTGGGATAAGCTCAGAGCCCTCCGGGAATCCAACATTAAACATGCGGACGAGTGCGAAAGCCCAGAATGCATTACGGATATCAACAGATGGAAACAAGAACTCCTCGCAGACATAAAAACAGTTACGAAAGGCCTAGACCCCCACATCCCGTCCGACGCGGTAGACTCCCGTCTCAGCCACCTTTGGCGGGCATACCAGGGGATCTTAAAACGATGGCGAAGAAACAAAAGTAACCGCAAACTGCGGCTTAAGCTGGCCCGGCTGGAGACGGAGATCGGCGCGCAGGCGACCACGCTCGCGCGATCAGTGGGGCCAGATTTGCGACCAGATGCAGGGAAACCTCGGAATGAAGAAGACGTGGCAGCTATTAAGACACCTCCTCGACCCAGATGAGAACAAGACAGAACAGAAACACCCGATGACCAAAACCCTCCAAACATACTCAGGATAAAAACGACGAACTCAGAGCAGAAACACGAAACACGTACCTTCCGATAGGACCCCAGATCCCACTACTTCCCTACACGGGACAAACCAACAGCGAAATGGACAAGGGCATAACGGAAGCCGAGGTCCGACTGGCCATTAACAAACTCAGCTCCAGCTCGGCCCCAAGTCCCGACCAGATCTCAAACCGGGCGCTACGAAACCTCGATGACTTCTCCATCACAGCAATCACAGATTTCTTGAACACATGCTAGAGAACGGGAGAACTACCGGGATCGTGGAAACATGCCAAAGTAATCCTCATCCCCAAGACAAACAAACCGCTCGCGATCGAACACCTCCGGCCCCATCTCCCTCACGTCGTGCTTAGGTAAACTCATGGAACACGTCATCCTAGCCCGACTCACGACATACATGAACGACACGGAACAATTCCCCCACACTATGATCGGTTTCCAGAACCGGTCTTTCAACGCAAGACATACTCCTACAACTCTCAGAAAAAATCATCAAACCACCCAGCGGCCTAAACACGGCAGCGATTTTGACCCTTGACCTGACTAAAGCCTTTGACAACGTCGCGCACGAGGCCATAATGTCGGGTCTAGGGTCGGTCAATTGGGGCGAGAAAACCTACAGTTACATTAGGAACTTCTTATCAAACCGAACAGCCGCCATACATCTAGATTCTAGTCAACCTCGTCTCAGATACGTTCCCACTAGGCAGTCAAGGCACTCCGCAAGGAGCCGTCCTCTCGCCATTACTCTTCAACCTGGCAATCATAGACATCCCCAAGAAACTTGCACAGATCCCACAAATCCACCACAGCCTCTATGCGGACGACATCGCCCTCTGGACTAACCAGGGGAATGACGGCCACATAGAAGAAACGCTGCAGGGAGGCATAGAGGTGGTGGTGGGGGAGGCGAGGAGAGCGGGCCTGGCCTGCTCTCCAACTAAGTCTGAGCTACTCGTCATTCCACCGAATCAGAAAAAACAACACCCCTCCAACATCAAACTCCGCATTGACGGGAGAGAGATCCCAGAGGTCCCTGCCCTCAAAGTCCTTGGGCTGCAGATACAATCCACCAGACTCAATCACAACTTTCTCCAGACCATAGAAAGGAGCGTAAACTAAACTATAGGGCGTATTCACTGGCCAAAATATTTGAGGTCACTGTTTAGAGCGCATGCTCAGAACGAGCTCACATTAATAGGCTGCCAAAACCGGCAATCTTGATGGTGCGGGGTGCACGTTGCAAAATAACTATGCAAGCTAGCCATCAGCACGTGTTCAGCATTAGCGCACACGGATATGGCCACCAGTGAATACACCCTATAGCTCTGCTCAAGAGAGTCACCAACAAACACGCAGGCCTGACTGAGCAGCACAGGGTCCGCCTGCTCCAGGCCTTCGTCGTGAGCGGAATAGTCTACTCCATTCCCTACCTTAAATTAACCAAGGCAGAAACTGACAAAATCAATATCCTCATAAGACGCGCTTACAAGGCGGTGCTACGCCTTCCCCCAGGCACGTCCACTGCCATACTCGAAGGGTTAGGCCTTCACAACAAGGCCAGCGAACTCGTTGAAGCCCATCTAATGGGACAATATGAACGCCTCGCCCGCACCCCCACAGGAAGAGACATTCTCCGAAATCTAAGAATAGGACACCACAGCCTATATCAGGACGCGACAACCATTCCCCTAGATATCCACGCGCACATTATAGCCAAACCACTCCCCCGCAACATGCACCCTACGCACCACACCGATCGTAGAAAACAACGAGAACGCGCCCTACACGAGAATTACAAAAACGACCCCCAGTTGTGTACGTAGATGTAGCGGAAAATAGACACCACGAAGCACTCACCGCAGTCGCAGTTCGCAACAACTCCAACAGCAACCCGCTAGATTCGATCACGGTCCGGACGCCCATCCTGAAACGGCGGAGGAAGCGGCGATAGCGCTGGCCCTAACGCTTAACCCTACCCCGCAACAATCATTACCGATTCTAAAACCACTTTTCAAAATTTTGCCGCCGGACGCATAACCGCTACGGCACTCAAAATTTTGCGCAGAAACCCCCGCATTCTTAAGTCCAACTGATTTGGACCCCTGCGCATATTCTGGGCTCGAGAGAAACGAGGCGGCCCACGACCTAGCCCCAGGACTTACTATCCGGACTGGGCCGAGCCTGTATCCCTACCAAGGAGCCCGGTCCGCGCGGGACCGTATGATCGGATATCATGACATTACCACCTACTACCTCCTCTCCCGCAGAATCTATCCGCAGGCGGACAAACCCCTTTGCTTAGAACAATCACACGTCTGGCGCAAACTCCAGACGGGTGTTTTCCCGAACCCGGCCACCATGACCCAAGTCAACCCCAGCCTTTATCCAACTTCGGCGTGCCCCTTATGGCGCCCATGCCAACCTGTGCCACATCATCTGGGCATGCCCTCAGGATCCCTTCCCCGATAACCCTTCTGAGGAGAGGTGGGAGGCCTCGCTTCGCAGCCCCGACCCGGACCTACAGGCCCGCCTGGTCAAAATGGCGGAAGAGGTCGCCGGGAGGCCTCGGCCGACCGCCACCACGGGACCACCAATCTAAATAAAGGAGAAGACGTCCAGGAGGGGATGGGCCTGCGGCCCCTCGCCCACCCCCACCACCATGACCTCTATTCCCCTTGACCCATTTTCCTCAGTCAATAAAGTTTTCTCTCTCTGTCTCTCTCACCAATGCCTGATTTTGGTCGTTTACCTGGAATACTTTATACGGGGAGGGCGAGCCTAGGCGGAGCGTAGACCTGCATTCTCAGCATTCCCTTTTGTGCTTCACATACCGATCACCGAACCTTGTACCTCGTGTTGTTATATTTTGTGCCTCTTCTTTCTGCCAACCGTCTTTGTCGTTGACGGCGCGGTGGCATAGCTGATACACCATCTCGTACGAGTATGTTCTAGTACGGCGATGTCGTGTTAATATGGACACCTCCTTTCCCCCAAATGTCGTCCAAAATGTGAGTCGTTCGTAATAACTATACAAAGAACGCGTGTGTTCACCCTCTTTTACCCTAAAATAGTGCGCAGGGTACCCGTATTAAGGGGCTCTGTATTACCGACACATGACGTGATAAGTGTTTTGGACAAGTTCTGAATTTACGTTTTTCTTGCTAGTGTAAGTGTTTTTACTTCCCTGTCCTAACAGCATTCTGCGAACATTGCCGCTTATTGTGACAGGTGTCGCTTCCTTTTTTTCTTCGGTATTTTTTCTGAAGACAATTAGAAAGTAAAAAATTAAAGCCCTTTACAACTCCCTGTAACGCCGAATTAGAGTGCAGCTCTTGAGGAGGAGGAGGGGGAAGGTACAGGGAGCAGGCAATGCCCCTCCTCCTCTCCTGCTCGCCTCCCATTTAGAGAAAATTTTCTACTTTCTCGGGAAAATTTTTTCCGCTAGATTTAGCGGGGAAATTTTTTTGCTAGATTTAGCGGGGAAATTTTTCCGCTCAATTTGGCGGGGAACTTTTGCCCTAAATATAGCGGCGAAAGTTTTCCGCTCGATTTAGCGAGGAAAATTTCCCGCTAGATTTAGTGGGGAAATTTATCCCTAAATAGAGCGGAGAAAGTTTACCGCTAGATTTACCGGTGAAATTTCTCCCTAAATACAGCGGGAAAATTTTCCCGCTAAAAATTTAGCAGGGAAATATGTCCGCTAGATTTACCGGGGAAATTTTTGTGCTAGATTTAGCGGGAAAATTTTTCTGCTAGATCTAGCGAGGAAATTGTTTTGCTATATTTAGCGGGAAAAAATTTTACGCTAGATTTAGCGGGGAAATTTCTCCCCAAATATAGCGGGGAGATTTCTCCCTAAATAAAGCGGGGAAATTATTCCGCTAGGTTTACCGGGAAAATTTTTGTGCTAGAATTAGCGGGGAAATTTTTGCTAGACTTAGCGGGAAATTTTCCCGCTAGATTCGGGGAAAATAATCCGCTATATTTAGCGGGAAAATTTTCCGCTAGACTTAACGGGGAAATTTCGCCCTAAATATAGCGCGGAAATTTTTTCGCTAGATTTAGCGAGGAAATTTCTCCCTAAATATAGCGGGGACATTTTTCCGCTAGATTTACAGGGGAAATTTTTGTGCTAGATTTAGCGGAGAAACTTTTCTGCTAGATTTAGCGGGGAAAGTTTTCTGCTAGATTTAGCGGGGAAATTTTTCTGCTAGATATAGCGGAGAGAATTTGTCCCTAAATATACGGGAAATTTTTGTGCTAGACATAGCGGGGTAATTTTCGTGCTAGATGTGGCAGATAAATTTATCTGCTAGATTTGGCGGAAATTTCTCCCTAAATACAGCGGAAAAATTTTTCTGCTAGGTTTAGCGGGGAAATTTCTTTTCTACACAGAGTGGGGGTCAGTCGCCGCACGTGCTGGCGTCTGCAGCAGTTTTAAAGCAAAAGGTCCTAGGACCCAAATGGCTTCTTGCGAGCGCCTAAAACTGCTAGTGGGACTCACCCAACCCTCCAGCATACTTCTCTGGCAGCCGACCCCAACCAGCCTCGGCTCCCGGTCTCCCCAAATGATCGCGGCCGTCCCCCTCCCAGTTCGCCTGAGGCGCACGCTGCTGCTCCTCCTCCCTTCTCGACTCTTCCGAGAGGGGATGCGACACCAGCGCGGTGCATGTGCGGTCACTCGGGGCATTCCGCGGAGGTGCTGAATGACTTCCACCAAAAGTGTGTGGCGACGGAAATGATCCTTCATCACACCTTCACTCCACTGGTTAAAGAACTGCTCTCAAGTCTGCTCGAGGCTAATCCACAAATGAAGGGAACATCCGACGAAAACCGAACCCCACAGGAAAATACTAGTACTGCCCGACAACTATCAGACACTCAATCATCACAGCCGCATTTCCGAGGGACAGAGGAGTTCCCGCTCCTGCCTTCTCGGCGGGAGACGTCTACAACCGTCGATACCGAAGACTTGGTGTCGTCCGTGCGGAAAAATATCAACCGCGATCGACCTCTGCATGCACCACCATCGCCGTCCCCAACACAACTGGATGAAACGCTTCGTGCAGCTATACAGGCGGAAATCAGGGCAGCCCTGACGGCCCTCGTTCCAAGAATCGTGGCTGAGCTGAAATCCATGATCATCACCACCATCTCAGGGCTCCACGCCCCCACCCTGGATACAGAATGATGAACCACACGAACAGCATCGCAATATTTCCGGAGGCCTCGACACAACGTAGACCCATAGCCATGCTTCTCCCCCAACGCCCGCTGCCCGAGAAGGAGAAACAGAAAGAAAACACCCTTCTGAACCCTCCAAACCAACAGGAATGGCCCGCCATGCAGGAACGCGGCCGTCCCAGGACCAGGGACCCGATAAAGAAAAGAGCCCAAACGAGGTCCCAATCGAGGCAGAAGAGATCCCCATCGACCAATCGACAACGAACCCCATCCAAGCCCCGGCCCAAGGCCAACCACAAGGGGTGGGACACCCTCCCGACGACATCACAGACGACCGCCGGTAACGACAAATCGGTAAGCTTCGATGATGGGGCCTCCCACACCTCCACCTCGGCCCAAACCCCCCAACCGTCCCCAAAGAACTAGCAGATGAGCTAGCCAACATCAGAGCTGAAATGACCACCCCTAGGCAAGAAAATAATACCTTAAGACAGCAACTCCACAGGATCCGCAGTCAAAACGCGGCAATCTCACAACCAAATTTCCCCGCCGAAGAGGCCACCTCGCCCGCCCCCAAAAAAGAGCGATTGCGGTAACCACCGTACAAATCCCCAACCCCGCAGGAGAATCCCTTCAGCAACAAGAACTAGACCGTAAAATAATCGCAATTGGGAGAGGAAACACCACACTCCACGAAAACATGACCACCATGCAAAACAGCATGGAAACCTTCCGATCAGAAATGAACTCCTACAGATCGGAAGTACACACCTTTATGCAAGAAATAATGAACAGGCTCGGTATCGCTACCAATCACATACCCCAACCCGAAACACATAATGCCCCACAAGAACAACAATAAGAGCAACCCCATCAAGGTCTGGCAGTGGAATTGCCGGGGATATAAACGTAAAAAACATAATTTACAGATGTATCTCCAAAGCCTAGATGCCCCCCGGAAATTATAGCGCTACAGGAGACAAACACAGTTGTTAAATTGCCCGGCTATAAATCCTTTCAAAGTGCGACCGACCTCAAAACGGCGGTTCTCGTACACAGAAATATACCGGCCTATAGGAGCCAGTTCGACAGCGTCAGTATCCCCCACGACCTAATTACTGTCCTCCCACGCAAAAAAGGAGCGAACAGACTATATATTCTAAACATCTACAGCACTCCTAAATCCAGGGCACATCGATTCAACCGCTTATTCTCGCTCACAAGAAGGGAGGTGGGCCCCCACGCGCTGCTCATAGTAGGAGATTTTAACGCTCCTCACACGGCCTGGGGATACCCAACCTGCGAGCCAAAGGGCAGAGACCTCTGGGAACAAATCCAGACACACCATTTCACACTAGAAACAGGCATCAATACCCCTACACGCATCGGGAACAGCGCCCAACGCGACAGCACCCCGGATCTCACTCTATCCCTACACACCAATAGGGTGAGATGGAGGGTTACCGACCAAACACTGGGCAGCGACCACCTCATAATCGAGACAGAGATGGTACCCAAACACAAACTCACTCAAACACTCAGACAGAAAACCCTGACCGACTGGGATAAGCTCAGAGCCCTCCGGGAATCCAACATTAAACATGCGGACGAGTGCGAAAGCCCAGAATGCATTACGGATATCAACAGATGGACACAAGAACTCCTCGCAGACATAAAAACAGTTACGAAAGACCTAGACCCCCATATCCCGTCCGACGCGGTGGACTCCCGTCTCAGCCACCTTTGGCAGGCATACCAGGGGATCCTAAAACGATGGCGAAGAAACAAGAGTAACCGCAAACTGCGGCTTAGGCTCGCCCGGCTGGAGACGGAGATCGGCGCGCACGCGACCACGCTCGCGCGCGACCAGTGGGGCCAGATTTGCGACCAGATGCAGGGAAACCTCGGAATGAAGAAGACGTGGCAGCTATTAAGACACCTCCTCGACCCAGATGAGAACAAGACAGAACAGAAACACCGGATGACCAAAATTATCCAAACATACTCAGGCTCAAACGACGAACTCATAGCACAAATACGAAACACGTACCTTCCGATAGGACCCCAGATCCCACTACCCCCTACACGGGACAAACCAACAGCGAAATGGACAAGGACATAACGGAAGCCGAGGTCCGACTGGCCATTGGCAAACTCAGGTCCAGCTCGGCCCCGGGTCCCGACCAGATCTCAAACCGGGCGCTACGAAACCTCGATGACTTCTCCATCACAGCAATCACAGATTTCTTGAACACATGCTGGAGAACGGGAGAACTACCGGGATCGTGGAAACATGCAAAAGTAATCCTCATCCCCAAGACAAACAAACCGCTCGCGATCGAACACCTCCGCCCCATCTCCCTCACGTCGTGCTTAGGTAAACTCATGGAACACGTCATCCTAGCCCGACTCACGACATACATGAACGACACGGAACAATTCCCCCACACTATGATCGGTTTCAGAACCGGTCTTTCAACGCAAGACATACTCCTACAACTCTCAGAACAAATCATCAAACCACCCAGCGGCCTAAACACGGCAGCGATTTTGACCCTCGACCTGACTAAAGCCTTTGACAACGTCGCGCACGAGGCCATAATGTCGGGCCTAGGGTCGGTCAATCCGGGCGAGAAAATCTACAGCTACATTAGGAACTTCTTATCAAACCGAACAGCCGCCATACATCTAGACAACCTCGTCTCAGATACGTTCCCACTAGGCAGTCAAGGCACTCCGCAAGGAGCCGTCCTCTCGCCATTGCTCTTCAACCTGGCAATCATAGACATCCCCAAGAAACTTGCACAGATCCCACACCTCCACCACAGCCTCTATGCGGACGACATCACCCTCTGGACTAACCAGGGGAATGACGGCCACATAGAAGAAACGCTGCAGGGAGGCATAGAGGTGGTGGTGGAGGAGGCGAGGAGAGCGGGCCTGGCCTGCTCTCCAGTTAAGTCTGAGCTACTCGTCATTCCACCGAATCAGAAAAAACAACGCCCCTCCAACATCAAACTCCACATTGACGGGAGAGAGATCCCAGAGGTCCCTGCCCTCAAAGTCCTTGGGCTGCAGATACAATCCACCAGACTAAATCACAACTTTCTCCAGACCATAGAAAGGAACGTAAACCAAACTATAGGCCTGCTCAAGAGAGTCACCAACAAACACGCAGGCCTGACTGAGCAGGACAGGGTCCGCCTGCTCCAGGCCTTCGTCGTGAGCAGAATAGTCTACTCCATCCCCTACCTTAAATTAACCAAGGCAGAAACTGACAAAATCGATATCCTCATAAGACGCGCTTACAAGGCGGCGCTACGCCTTCCCCCAGGCACGTCCACTGCCAGACTCGAAGGGTTAGGCCTTCACAACAAGGCCAGCGAACTCGTTGAAGCCCATCTAATGGGACAATATGAACGCCTCGCCCGCACCCCCACAGGAAGACACATTCTCCGAAATCTAAGAATAGGACACCACAGCCTATATCAGGACGCGACAACCATTCCCCTAGATATCCACGCGCACATTATAGCCAAACCACTCCCCCGCAACATGCACCCTACGCACCACACCGATCGGAGGGAACAACGAGCCCGCGCCCTACACAAGAATTACAAAAACGACCCCCGAGTCGTGTACGTAGATGCAGCGGAATATAGACACCACGAAGCATTCACCGCAGTCGCAGTTCGCAATAACTCCAACAGCAACCCGCTAGATTCGATCACAGTCCGGACGCCCATCCCGGAAACGGCGGAGGAAGCGGCGATAGCGCTGGCCCTAACGCTTAACCCTACCCCCGCAACAATCATTACCGATTCTAAAACCGCTTTCCAAAATTTTGCCGCCGGACGCATATCCGCAACGGCACTCAAAATTTTGCGTAGAAACCCCCGCAATCTCAAGTCCAACTGATCTGGACCCCTGCGCATTCTGGGCTCGAGGGAAACGAGGCGGCCCACGACCTAGCCCGAGGACTTACTATCCGGGCTGGGCCGAGCCTGTATCCCTACCACGGAGCCCGGTCCGCGCGGGACCGTCTGGTCGGATATCATGACATTACCACCTACTACCTCCTCTCCCGCAGAATCTATCCGCAGGCGGACAAATCCCTTAGCTTAGAACAATCACACGTCTGGCGCCAACTCCAGACGGGAGTTTTCCCCAACCCGGCCACTATGACCCATATCCACCCCAGCCTTTATCCAACTTCGGCGTGCCCCTTATGTGGCGCCCATGCCAACCTGGCCCACATCATCTGGGCATGCCCTCAGGATCCCTTCCCCGAAATCCCTTCTGAGGAGAGGTGGGAGGCCTCGCTTCGCAGCCCCGACCCGGACCTACAGGCCCGCCTGGTCAAAAGGGCGGAAGAGGTCGCCGGGAAGCCTCGGCCGACCGCCACCACGGGACTACCCACCTAAATAAAGGAGAAGACGTCCAGGAGGGGATGGGCCTTCGGCCCCTCGCCCACCACCACCACCATGACCTCTATTCCCCTTGACCCATTTCCTCAGTCAATAAAGTTTTCTCTCTCTGTCTCTCTCACCAATGCCTGATTTTGGTCGTTTACCTGGAATACTTTATACGGGGAGGGCGAGCCTAGGCGGAGCGTAGACCTGCATTCTCGGCATTCCCTTTTGTGCTTCACATACCGATCACCGAACCTTGTACCTCGTGTTGTTATATTTTGTACCTCTTCTTCTGCCAACCGTCTTTGTCGTTGACGGCGCGGTGGCATAGCTGATACACCATCTCGTACGAGTATGTTCTAGTACGGCGATGTCGTGTTAATATGCGACACCTCCTTTCCCCCAAATGTCGTCCAAAATGTGAGTCGTTCGTAATAACTACACAAAAGAACGCGCGTGTTCACCCTCTTTTACCCCTAAAATAGTGCGCAGGGTACCCGTATTAAGGGGCTCTGTATTACCGACACATGACGTGTTAAGTGTTTTGGACAAGTTCTGAATTTACGTTTTTCTTGCTAGTGTAAGTGTTTTTACTTCCCTGTCCTAATAGCATTCTGCGAACATTGCCGCTTATTGTGACAGGTGTCGCTTCCTTTTTTTCTTCGGTATTTTTTCTGAAGACAATTAGAAAGTAAAAAATTAAAGCCCTTTACAACTCCCTGTAACGCCGAATTAGAGTGCAGCTCTTGAGGAGGAGGAGGGAAGGTACAGGGAGCGGGCAATGCCCCTCCTCCTCTCCTGCTCGCCTCCCATTTAGCAGCAACTTTCCCGCTTCGGGGCGAAAATTTTCCGCTTCCGGGGAAATTTTTCCGCTAGATTTAGCGGGGAAATTTTTCCGCTCAATTTGGTGGTGAAATTTTTCCGCTAGACTTGGTGGGAAAATTTTCCGCTAGATTTAGCGGGGAAGTTTTTCTGCTAGAATTAGCGGGGAAATTTTTCCGCGAAATTTAGCAGGGAAATTTTTCCGCTAAATTTAGCGGGGAAATTTTTCCGCTAGATTTAGCGGGGAACTTTCGCCCTAAATATAGCGGCGAAAGTTTTCCGCTCGATTTAGCGGGGAAAATTTCCCGCTAGATTTAGTGGGGAAATTTATCCTAAATAGAGCGGAGAAAGTTTACCGCTAGATTTACCGGTGAAATTTCTCCCCTAAATACAACGGGAAAATTTTCCCGCCAAAAATTTAGCAGGCAAATATGTCCGCTAGATTTACCGGGGAACTTTTTGGTGCTAGATTTAGCGGGAAATTTTTTCTGCTAGATCTAGCGAGGAAATTGTTTTGCTATATTTAGCGGGAAAAATTTTACGCTAGATTTAGCGGGGAAATTTCTCCCCAAATATAGCGGGGAGATTTCTCCCTAAATAAAGCGGGGGAAATTATTCCGCTAGGTTTACCGGGGAAATTTTGTGCTAGAATTAGCGGGAAATTTTTCTGCTAGATTTAGCGGGAAATTTTCCGCTAGATTTAGCGGGGAAAATAATCCGCTATATTTAGCGGGAAAATTTTCCGCTAGACTTAACGGGGAAATTTCGCCCTAAATATAGCGCGGAAATTTTTTTCGCTAGATTTAGCGAGGAAATTTCTCCCTAAATATAGCGGGGACATTTTTCCGCTAGATTTACCGGGGAAATTTTGTGCTAGATTTAGCGGAGAAATTTTCTGCTAGATTTAGCGGGGAAAGTTTTCTGCTAGATTTAGCGGGGAAATTTTTCTGCTAGATATAGCGGGGAAATTTGTCCCTAAATATAGCGGGGAAATTTTTGTGCTAGACATAGCGGGGGTAACTTTTGTGCTAGATGTAGCAGGTAAATTTATTCGCTAGATTTAGCGGGGAAAATTCTCCCTAAATACAGCGGAAAAATTTTTCTGCTAGGTTTAGCGGGGAAATTTCTTTCTAAATAGAGTGGG
>JAZHYW010042029.1:0-19281 GCA_037355805.1 Ixodes ricinus | reverse complement strand
GGACCTTATAAAAAACCAGGACGCCAGACAACTCCTAAAGTGAGAAAACTAAAAGCATTGCTCTTTTTTTTACTTTGACTCGGTGCCCAGTTGCACCCCCCCCCCCCCTCCCCCCGGTCCCCCAACAAACGCACACGCGCACATTCTTTTTTTTTTTCGCGCACCGGCCAAGACTATGACTGGGGTGACAGTATTGGCATTGCGCTTCTTTCTTCGACTGAAAAAGGGACAAATAAAAAAACATATATATATTTTCTTCTTCGTG
This sequence comes from Ixodes ricinus, assembly GCA_037355805.1. Taxonomy (NCBI): domain Eukaryota; kingdom Metazoa; phylum Arthropoda; class Arachnida; order Ixodida; family Ixodidae; genus Ixodes; species Ixodes ricinus. Next base: position 19,016 of record JAZHYW010042029.1, on the reverse strand, counting down.
CATTGCCTTCGGCTTAGTTATATCACCACGACTGGTGACACAAGAAAAACACACACGAGCGGCTGTCTCTTTTTCGTTCTTTCGACACTCGAAAAAACGAACAAGAGGCAGCCGCTTTTTGCAGGTTTGTCTCTAGTAACTGAGAACTTGTCATTGAAATTATCAGTCTGACAGAATCTGCTCATCTTGAGCAACAACTAGGTGGTGACACGTTCGGTATTTGTTATCTTGTTCTTGCCTGATCAAAGTGCAAAGGTACCCAACTCGTGTTCGTGCTGTGTGTGCAGACCTATGCAAATAATGAGAGTATTCACGAAAAGGAAATCACGCGACGTATGATCGGCGTTGACACTTCTGGCGACTAAAGCAAAAGCTGCGACTTTTTTTGGCCAAACCCTAATCGACGAGTGCATCCATAGGGAACTTAATATGGCCCCTCTTAAAGTTCACGTCGAAATCCCCGTTGAAGCCTTAGTGCAGATTGCAGCAACTAAGTGGATAGAATGGTACTATAGAACCACAAAGCAAGTTATGTTTAGAGTATCGGCACCACAATCCCCGATTCTCTCTTGCGCGCCGCCATCTTGTCGGGTAGTGCGAGGTGAACGCAAACCGATCATAGCTACGATTCGAAAATGTGACCTTCTGATAAGGTGTCAGGAAGCGCAGACGATATTAGAGAGTTTTAGGGAACCGTTTTTGCACATCCGATACGGTACGATGGGCCTTCCGGTACGAACTGCGCATGCGCGAGTCTTACGCGGTGGCATATGCGCAGTTCGTACCTGAGGGCCCATCGTAACATATTAGAATGTGCAAGAACGGTTCCCTAAAACACTCTATTCTTCTGCTCCGTCGCGGACCGTTTTAACAGTTCTGGAGCACGGAAAACCGTTTCCTGGGATTTCGAATAACTGGCAGCAATGATTGCAAGCCACGAGATGGCTCAAATGGCGTTTCTCTGGAGCGTAGATATATTTATAGCTCTAGTTGTTCCCATAAACTCGTTGTGGCTACAGATTGTGATGTTAAACAGACACAACAGTTACATTAATAATTTAACGCTTACTTGACTTTTTGACATTAAATAGTGCCTCTGTAGCACCAACAATAAACCCGTAAAAAGATAATAAGACTGACATTGCACATTCTTGTCTTCAACGCTTGCCATTGCGGATGCGGCAAATGATTCGAATTAATAGAAATAAAGAAGTGCTAGATTTTTTGTCTTACCTATTCTAGCAAATTGTAACTGGAGCGTAAAAGGTGTTTTTTTTCTTACTTTTGTCGTAAAACGCCCTTGTGAACTATTTTTTTGTTGTTGCTTCTCTAGCATTCACTGCAGATACGGATTTCAATTACGACAGAGCAGCAAGCAAGATCACGCTTGGATCATTCTTTTTTTAATTTTAGGTAACCCTGGGCAAGCTTCGGTGGTCGTTTCACTAAGGGTGCGACGGCTATCTCTCGGTCATTTCGGGCCATGAACAAGATTGAGATGTGTGGCCGCCGTGCACGGGTTGCGGCTGACCTGCTTCCTTTTGAGCATACAATCTGCTGCCTCAACTTAGCCAAGAGATATGCGTCGGCACGGACAGATTCTTGAACTGACAACGCTTTGCAGAGGGTAATAATATACGAAGACATCGCGGCAGTACGGATATTCACGCATTCACATATTCAGTATGTTACAATAAGCGCCAAAATTTACAGAGTACGCGAAATGCCGAATATTTGATTTTCATGCTCGTCGAAAGATACCTCGTCCGGAGAAGAAGGTGATTTTGTTTTTGTTTCTTTAGTGACTAAGCATTCCTTACCTGATAATGTATTAACTGCATACGGCGATCTCTCGTTAATATGAACACTTTTCTTCCCCCAAAAACGTCCATAATATGAGTTGTCTATAACAACGAGACAAAACTGCACGTTTTTATACTCTTTTGGTTTACTTCGTCTTTATACGCTTTTAAGCAGCTTTGCATGGGCGCCACCATAACCTATAGTTAGTTTTTGTATCTTTGTATTATGTTTACTTCACTCGACGAATACCACAGCAGGACAGTTCATTGCCATATTGAATTCTACAGAGTCCTTCTCTCCACTGTTGGCCTTTCTGGAGGCTCATAAACGCCCGTTTCAGTGGCTCAGAATCTGGATAAGGCAAGAAAAAGTCAGCAATGGCGGCTGTAATCGAGCGTGTTACATAGTCACGTATTAAATAGATATGACCGTACCTTATTTTAGAAATTGTGTAAAACGTACTCAAGTTCATAGGCAGCAGCATTGATCGATCACATGCTTTGTTAACGCAATCACATTCTAAAAAACAAAACACACACAAAAAACATTAAGTTTAATTATTTCTACATATTCGGCTACAGTGGTGCTTAGATCCTCGGAAATGTAGCTCGAGGTCATCTACAATCGAGGTAACGTACTAAGTCAAAAGTTTGTATATTACTTCTCAAGCTAACATAGAAGAAACACACAATATACCGCTTTCACACTATCCGAAACGGTCGTTGCCATAGTCTCCTAACTTTGATGCTCGCTCACACGGGTTTCACGTCTACATAAACACTGCACAATTTGAAAAGTCTTCGTTGCGGATACATTACTGCGCTATCATAAATTCGTTGCCCTTCCGAAGTTGCATTCAGACCTTGTAGCCTTTCGTGCTATGCATTACATTGCGTGTCCGTAGTCCCCATTCGAAACCAACCCGACCAGGCTCACCCGCGGAGAAAATCCTCATTGGGATGCGCCGCAGCACACGCGCGCAGGGCCGTAGCTCCAGCTTAGTTGCCCACAATGGTCGCTGTTGTGCGGTCTCCCGTCTTCCGCACGCAAGGTGCTCAGCTTCGCTGAATGGCGCTCATTACGAAAAGAAGTGGCCCTAATTTCGAGCGTAACGCCGCAATCCAGTCGCGGAAGCCCCTACCAAGAACTCGGACAACCGCCGGGCTTCTGCGGGTAATACCTGAGTAAAGCGGAGAACCGTCGCCCCGATCCCCCTAAGGCGGATCGAAGAGAAGGCCGAAACCCTACTGTACCAGTGAAACGCCGAGGAGGCAGCTACGTCAGTGCGTCCATTCACTGCCCCGACCAATGGGCCTTTCCATAAACGCGCCAGGTCATGGCTGTCCTTTGTCGGCTCAGCCAATAGAACGGCAGGAACCGGACGTGAGAACGCGGTGCTCAAATAAAGGCCCTTGCTTCGGTTCATCACGGTTGAAAATGGAGCGTTAACCCTCAGCAGCTTGCAGCGCGGGAATCTTGGCGCCAAGATCTCTACGCAGTCCCTCGCCGCGTTCCATACGTTTCAGGAAATTATGGCACGGTGTTTTAATTGAGTCTCCCCTCTCCTTCCTCTTCCCATTATGTATCTCTTTCTTTTTCTCTTTCTCTCCTCGCTCTCTCTTCAACGGTAATGCCTTGGCCCAAGTGTGGCCCAGTCTCGCTAGTTGGAGGCAAATGGTTCGTTCGGTTTGCGCGCCCAGGCATGCGCAGGTGGACTTTATAATGAGGCGGAAAACCTCGCGTCTCTCTCGGCGTCTGAAGCGTTGGCCTGCGCGTTGCAGTGCGGGCGGTTTGCTGGCGCCGACCCCCACGCTTCGCCAAATGAAGCGCGTCGATCGTTTTCTGAGTGTCGGCGAGAGCACGCTTTGGGTGGGAGGAAACAATGCGGGAACCCTATGATTTGGGGACCCCCGGATACGAGCGCCTAACGCGCCCCGCAACTCGACTTGTTCGTCTGCGTCGCCGCCCGCCGTTGACACTGGCAAGTTTCTTGGCCCTATGTTTTTCAGAAAAAGAGCTACGCTTTGTAATTTTACAAGAAAAAACTGATATGTGTAATACACCTTTGACGAAAAGTATAAATTGCTACGTGCAAACGTCAATTTTTAACGGTCCATTTTAGAAAGCGCCTGGTGACTTGGGACACCCTATACCATTTTAGTGTGGTGCATTAATCGACGTAGTCGGCGTAGAAAGCGCGGTCGGCTTATTCGAGTATTATTCGTCATCGCGTCCTCGTTTATACGTCTAACTTTACTGCGCAGTAAAAAAAGGTTTGTCAACCCAGTCTGCGTGTCATTTATGCTTTCGTTGTCGGTTCGAATCAATATTGCGACATTGGCGAACATCATGATCGAGTAGGGAAACAATACATACTCCGTACGGTACCACTCGATGGACCCATCGAGCAGCGCCAAAAGTGTGCCTCGATGGCACTCGTCGTTTGCTATATCGCCGGCAAAAAAAAACAACAACAACACCCTGTAAATTCACCGTGATATCCTGGGCTTCTTTTTCTAGGCGTGATTGCTTTAGCGAGCGATGACGAAATGCACAAAGACGACGAACAGTGTCGTACTGCGGTCGGACTGAACGCGAAACGGAGTCTAGCGACTCGTCGCATCGCTTAGTCGGAATGTCATCGTGACATCTCTATCTGGGTCACACCCGAGCAAACATCGCAACGGAGTGACAACTCCGCTGCGTTGGTGCAGCGAAAAAAATGAAAAAGCAAAACAGAATCGGGGCAGTGTTGCAGTTTGTTTCTACAGAAGCCGTCTATCATTTTTGTTTGGCGAACAAAAAGCGACGAATCGAGGCACACAGACAGGCAAACGATACACTCGTGTGATTACTGTTACGCTGTATGTTTGTAATACTGATTAAGGAAGTGTGCAAAAATGGTGCGTTTGAAAAAGAAAGACCTGCTTTTGCTCGCTTGGTTTATAGACGCAGATTGTATTTTTCTTTATTTCACGTACAAATTATGTATAATTTGTTAGGTATTCTATAATCAAATGACTTGACGAGAGTAACAGTCTTAAAGGAATGCGCTGGAATGACAAGAAAACAAAAAAGAAGGGAAGCCATAAATAAAATAAATAAAGCGTTAATCGCGTAACAATCAGCTTTAAATGGAGCCAAAGACGGTGGGCATGACCCAACGAAACGTTCCACCAGTCTCTGAATCGCCCGTCGAAGCGACTTGCCCGCCGATCGCACACAGATGATCATGTCGCTTTGGCCACTTTCGCGATCACCGCTCCTTCGGCGTCGTAGCATAGTGTTACGCGGTGGTCTATCTACGCATCATATACTACGATGAAATATTTTAAGAGGTCGGATGCGAGCTACAAGCCCGGCGAACACATCTCTAGCACGAACAGCAACTGTGTCGGGGGTGGGGTCTCACTATGTTCACGCTGCTTGCTTCCTCATTCTTCCTTTGCCGTTCTTTTCGGCTAATGCCGCATCCTCATTGGCCGTGGAGCGTTATTAAAACTTTCAGGACTACTCGCCCCACACGACGTTTCCTTGAGCTGTCAGCTACTACATATTAGATGAGGACCAAGTCACATCGGAACAGGCAACATTTTTGAAACCCAGTCATCTCTTCTTCGTCACAAAAAAAAACAAAAAAGACCTCTCAAACAATAACAAAAAAAAAATATAATTTTCGATACCGTTTTTTTTTTTTAGTAGCCAATCAAATATAACTTTCGATTGTCTGGGTTTTATATTGCTTACTACAATTTTAGCTTTCCAGAGTTCGCTGTTTGCAAAATTTAGCGTTAAAAACAGGGCAATAGTTAAATAGAAAAAACAAAAAACGAAGATGTTTTATCATCGCGGCTATTATAGGCACATTTGGTAAAAACAAATATGCAACACAAGTTCCCTCGGGCAAGTTACCAGTACAAATTTATTTAGTCAAAAAATATCGTTATTAAGATAGGTAAAAATGATAGTGAAAACTAAGTTTTTTTTTGTTCATTTCAAACTCCACGTAAGCTCTCTAGTGATTCGGTCATACGAAAAACTCCCCTGAAACATGCCACTCCAAATTCTTTCGGATAAATAAAAAAATACGTAGAACGTAAACGTAGTCAATTTATACCTAATTGTGGGATGTGCTCCGCGTGTTCTTTGGAAAACATCCCGACAAATAACTGCTCCGGCGCGATAACGTTTCTTTGCGGACCATTGAACGAGCAAACCTGCGGCGGCAGTGCTAGCCGCTATGTTTACGTGTAGCTAATGAGCGCAGTCATTGGGCGGCTAATATTAGCTCACAGAAGTGTAGAAGTGAGCGGGGAGAAGCCACGGGGACCTCTCGCTACAGACCGACCTAATTGCTGTTGATGTCCGTACCGAACGACATGTTGCGGTCAGTCCGGACTTGACTAGCCTGTTGGTTCATGGTTGCTCTCATTTATACCTTACTCTACCGTGACAAACTTAGTCTCCCAATTCACCGGAACCGACATCCTAGGATACCCACAGAGAAAAGTGGCCGTTGTATTTCGTTTGATTTTTTTTTAATTATTTTTCACGACACTTTTACGCATACCTACATATATTTAAGGTTGTTCGTTTTCGGGTAAAACCCGATATTACCCGATTTTCGCACACCCAACTGGTTTTATGAAAATCGGGTTAAACTCGAGTTCTTCCCGAATACCGGTCTTGAAATCAACCGAAATTATGGAAAATAAGAACTCTTAATTCTGGATCTGTTTCAGAACTGCTTCCTCGGTAACTCGTTTGATGGTAATAAGCTCCTTCGATTTGCATTACCTCTGCATATATTCGCTTCAGAATGAGTCAGAAGGCGGAAATATACTGTAAGATCGAGCACCAATGCTATATCATATACTTTGTTGACTTTTGTTCGTGTACATAACACATTTCAGGTACTTGTCCTTCATAAATAAGACCCGAGAAAACCCGATTTCCTAATGGCATCAGAAAGACGCGATTTCTCCCTGATTACGAAAAATTGCGCCCGATTTTTACCTCCCGATTTTTGAACAATATAAAACCTGAAAACGAAGAACCCTACACATATTGTACTTGTTAAAGGAAGAAGAAATAGAAGTTTACAATTCCCTGTCATGCCGAATTGGAGCTCAACTCTTGAGGAGGAGGAGGGCAGGGTGCGGAGAGGGAGGGTATGCCCTTCTCCCCCTCCATACCCTCCATCCTCCTCTCCTGCTCCCCTACCATTTAGCGGAAAACTTTCGCTAAATTTCCCTCTAAATTTCGCGAAAATTTTCCTGCTAATTATAGGGGGATAGATTTCCGCTAAATGGAGCGGTAACATTTCCCCCGCTAAATTGACGAGTTACGTCACGCTGGCACGTGACGTGAAAATTCGCGTGTGACGTCACGTGACGTCACGTGTGATGTCATTATGGGAATTGTCCCATAATGCAACGCGCGTTTACGCCGACGCCGACGCTGACGCCGGCGACCGCTGAACCCGGAAACGAACGCGTAAGAGCTGCGCGCTAAAAGAAAAGCAGCAATTATTTAAGTCGTAACTAAGGGAATCTACGTCATTTAACTATTGTAGAAAATATCTGGTCTCGCCACATATGATCAGGAATAAACGTATTCTCAAATTACCCAAGCATCAAAAGGAATGCAGAAAATGCAGGTCTACTCGCCGCACGTGCTGGCGTCTGCAGCACTTTAAAGCAAAAGCCTAAACCAAATGGCTTCTTGCAAACGCCGTCGTCAATGCCTGATTTTGGTTATTTGCCTCGAATTCTTTATACGCGGGAGGGCGAGCCTAGGTGGAGCAGACCTGCATTCTCAGCATTCCCTTTTGTGCTTCGGTAATTTAGCAATTGGTATGTGACGTGGAGACCGCCAGACTGGTAACCGGCATAATTTATGGACAACGAAACCGTTGAAGGCGTCGCTCGATGGTGTCACCCCGCATACCGATCACCGAACCTTCTACCTCGTGTCGTTATATTTTGCGCCTCTTCTTTCTGCCAACCGTCTTTGTCGTTGACGGCGCGGTGGCATAGTTGATACTACCATCTCGTACGAGTATGCTCTTGTACGGCAATGTCGTGTTAATATGGACACCTCCTTTCCCTCAAATGCCATTCAAAATGTGAGTCGTTCGTAATAACTATACAAAGAACGCGTGTGTTCACCCTCTTTACCCTAAAATACTGCGTAGGGTACCCGTATTAAGGAGCTCTGTATTACCGACACATGTCGGTAAGTGACTTGGACAAGTTCAGAATTTACGTTTTTCTTGCTAGTGTAAGTACTGGTACTTCCCTGTCCTAACAGCATTCTTCGAACGTTGCCGCTTATTTTGACAAGTGTCGCTTCCTTTTTTGTTTCTTAGGTACTGTTTCAGAAGACAATCATCATCATCATCATCATCATTTATTTTCCTTGAGGGCCCCAGGGGGCATTATACAAGGGAGTGAACACAATAAAAACATCAACAAAAATAGTTAATAAAAAACACATCAGTAACCTATGCATATGCATTCCAGAAAGAAAGAGGTTAACGGCTGCAGCAAACTTGTGTTAGTGTCAGTCATGTTTACAATGACGTCATCAGGTAATGAGTTTCAATCGTCAATAGCAGATGCAGTAGAGTCGGCTACTTTACAAGAGACAGGTGACGAAGTAATTGAGCGCAGTTTACATGAGTGGTCAAAACGAGTGGAAAATACGGTAGGGGTGATAGTAGAGTAACTCTTTTAGATGGTTGCCGTGGTAAAAGATTTTGTGAAGAAGAGCGAGACGTGACACCCTTCGACGTAAAGAAAGTAAGTCAAGGTTAGCTGATTTGCGTAATCTGATGATGCTAGAGAAGGGGAGTAGTCACGAGTAAATAAAACGAAGACCTCTGTTTTAAACGGATTCAAGGTTGTTGGTGACCATATGGATGAAGCAAATTCAAGTTTAGATCTGACCAAGGAAGTTGTATAAGCTAGTAGTTTTACTGAAGGTGTAGCTAGTCTGAGGTTACGGCGAAGAAGAAATCCGAGAAAGTACGGTTAGCATCGGCAGTGACAGCATTTATGTGAGTAGTTCATGACAGATCAGAGGTCAGGTGAACGCCTAGGTATTTATATGAGGAACAGGTAGCTACTGGGATAGTGGAAAGGTGATAAGAAAAGGATGAAACATGTGAACTGCGGGTGAATGATAGAGATTTACATTTATTAAAGTTTAAATGTAAATATGATTTGAATATGATGATGAAAATTCACAATGAGAAAGTAAATAAGCACAAAACAAACGAAGTTGTTCGTCCGCCCTGTAAGACAGTACCGAACATTAAAAGGAAAAGGAGCTCCAAGGCCCGGGTGTAATAGGGGAAAGGCGCGGTGAGATGCAGCTCCCTTTTCCCTGGCGAGCGGAATCCCGTGAATCTCGAATCCCAATGTCCACGAAACAAATCGAATCTGGCACTCCGGCGCAGGCGGAATAAAGACCGAAGTAAAAAAAAAAAGAATAAGCGTGGGAAATGAAAAGAAGAGGGAACAAAACAACTCGTATCATCTGGAAGAGCGAACGAAAGAAGGAAGAGATGGCAAAGGCATAGGAAACGGTTAAGAATGCTTGGGCAGAGAAACATTTCATGTTACTTTTCGAACCCCTCCTCAAAAAGTTGCCGGATAAGTCGAGAAGGAGCTGCCTCCCAAATCTACGATGATCCTCTTCAGCGTGACTCATGTTTTATTTACAATCGAGAATGCGCCGTTTTTACGCCTCTGAATTTCTTTGTTACTGTACTTGTAGATTATTGTCCTTGCTTTTTTGTCTTTCTCGTTTGTTTTTCGGCGCTTCGCCGCACACCTTGTCTGGTCTGTTCGAATTGTATTCGCTCCTATGAATTGCTGCGGCGCCTATCTTTGGTATAAAGAGTATTTTGGTCAGTTGTTTCCGAGAAATTCGAAGTTGAGTGGGGCCGGCAGAAGCGCTGCACTCATGCTTCAGGGATGGTGCCCAAGTGAAGAGATTTTCAAAGAGTGAGGCAATCCCTGGAAACCCTGCCACCAGTAATGAATACACTTTCCTTGATAACCATCTTTTGTAGGGTAGGACTTCTGGCTTTCGTCTGAAGCGACCACAAAAGCTGGGCTCGCCAATTCAAGCTTGCATTTGATGCGCACGTTTACTTTTCTTTTTTTTTTTTTTTGATTATCCGCGACGCGCACGTGGTGGTGTTTACTTCTCTTTGAGCGAACAATACGCGACTGAACAACACCGGCCAAATGCTGAGGTAGCACGTGTGTGCGACTTGTGCCTCGCGTCACGTGACTTTAGGTGGCGCGGCAAACCCAGCCTTACTGCTTTGCTACCTAGAGGCTATCCTCCGTTCACCCCTAGACTGACAGCACGGAGAGAGTTACCCTCTCGCCGGACAAATCAACCGCCTCCCAGTCATCATCTGACCCCCGCTCCCTGCGGTGGGGGGCTTGATATCACGAGACGAAAGATGGACGCAGGACTGGTTCAACGAGCGTGTAATTTTCACCTCACTGTCAGCTTGGGGCTGAACGGAGTGTAGGAGATGTAGGCCGAGCTTGCTCCGCATATCGCAGTTACTGAATGTCCGAGTGATTTACGCGAAAGTTGGCGCCTGTCCATTCTTAGAACACTCCGGCCGCGTTTTCGGCACGTTGGCGAAATTGATTAATAAATCATATACTTGTATAGACTAAACATAAAATTCCAGCGTGAAATATGTTTTCCTTTTTGTTTTACATGTGGACAGACATAACCGAAGCGACCCTATAGAACGACTCTATAAGAAATGAGCGGAAAAAAAGCTGGCGACCCAACATTGATCACTTCTTTTTTTGTGACAAATATGCATTCACATATGTATCTCTCTCTCTCTCTCTCTCTCTCTCTCTCTCATATATCCATATATATATGTATATATATGTGTGTGTGTGTCTGTGTGTGTTTGTGTGTGTGTGTGTTTAATTAAAATAAATAACGAAAGCTGTCATCGCATATTAGTAATAAATACTTGACATTCAGTGTCGCTTTAGAACCCCCCAAAAATAAGATAAAAAAAATAAAACTTAGTTTCTTGTCATTTTTTGTACGCGCTCCCAGAATTAAGATAGCGTGAAGACCGTCTCAGGTGCGCTGTGTACGCACTCAGGGGAAGGTCATAGCTACGAGTATTTACGAAAGCGTCGAAAGAAACGCTTTCGTAAGTACTCAGAACATAGTGCTTTGATGACATTCTTCAGGTTTGTACATGCACATTTCTGGTCATTTATTTCAGTTATCAGCAGTTGTAACTCCCGGACATCTCACGGTAAAATAAAAACAAAAATCTCCAGGCAGAGTAATTTTGCAATGCAAGACTGGTGAGACGCTTGTCCCTGGAAATGTTGAACATGCTGCATGGCGCAACGTTTGGATTAAAACGATGTTTTAAATGAGCTTTTTCTTCTTCTAACGATACTTAACAACACAGGGAGATACACATTTAAATAACAAAATGAAGAAAAACAGCGGTTTTCATTCCTTCAAAAGAAACACACGTATCTTTCTTTCTAGAATGTAAAATCATTCCCCCTAAATGTTTCCCTCCAATATTTTGCTGTTACATTTTGTTACGGTCGAGTGCCACAATAGCGACGAAAAGAAACAACCGACAAAAACAAGCCCCAAGCACATGCAGGATGGACACGAATGTACCTATGGGAGGCTCGTGAAAGAAGCACGAGCGCGTGAAAGATAACTGAGTGCATGCTCAACATGCTTGAGGCCTGTCGGCGTCAGCTGTCTTTGTTTGTCACTCAATATTTTTTTCATATAGTGGGATTCGGGCATACCATCTCACGAACTTCACTCGGCTTCTAAACTTGTGTGGCCTCCGGAAAGGTCATCTGAGCTCCAGATAAAGTCTACAGAACATGGAATAAACCTTATCGTGGTTTTCTTATACAATTGGGAAAGCCAGAGGAGACTTTTTGCAACATCGAAGAAACGCATCTTGTTCCACTTTTAAAACAAGAGCTCGTGCCACTAGAAAAACTGGCGTCGGTGGGACGAGAACATTCTGGTTGGTCTATACGGTCACGACGTCAGAGCGCGGGAACTTCGAGCACACCACAACACTCATGTGAAACGTGACGTAGCGCGTGGAATGAAAGTGATGTAAACATGCCATGTAATGTGAACTGAAGATCAAACGATTTCACTTACTAAAATAATTTACTTTCCTTTAGGGAAAAATTCATAATAACTTCGGGCATCATTCGACCCCATGAGCCTTCGGTTGCGAGTCAGACACGTTACTGACTAAGCCACAAAGAAACGCTTGCCCTGCGTGGGAACGAGGGGAAGTTCATATGTTTGGCTGCCACGTTCCACCCTTAAAGGCGAACCTTAAGCGTCCCCCTGTAATTGTGAGTGTGCTATGGCATCTCGCTTGGCGCCTCTCTGCGGTTCATTGAGAGCAAAGCCATTCGCCGCGCTTTATCTCCCCCTCCCCCCCCCTCCCCTGAGCAATATCCTAAAAAAATTAACTGGTTCCAGCAGTAGCTACATCACGCAGATTATATTTTTTTCATTTTTAAAATATTTTTATTTTTTCTCGAAAAGTGTTACAGCGAGTGTAATTCGCGTCGTAGTCAGAACGAATAATCAAGAGCTTGCTTGAAGGGACACTGACGGGGTATTTATGCTCACTGAAGTTTTTAGTTGTACGTGACATACGAGCCCCCAACTACCCAGAACAAAATTTGCGGCTCGAAATTCGGTTTCTTTCCGCCCGAAAACGGCCGATCGAGAACTGGACGGTTTGAGTCGCGCTCACTCTCTTTTCCGTGGTCACGGGCCGTTTTCTAAGGTTTAGACACGACCACCAAATTTAATACAAAGTCGTGGGTCATTGAAGGCACACAGTCAGTACTAAAAATAGAAAAAAAATATGAAACCCATTTTTTGCGGCTTCCAAAAAGCTGCAAATACGTTGATTGAAAAAAAAAAGGTTGCACAGACAACCGGAAGCATTATGTGCGTTCACGGCATAATTCTCAACATGGCGTCGTTTCGCGTTTCGTGGGCAAGTTCGTGGGACTCGCGGGTGGCAGCGGACGACGGGCGTGGGACCTCTACTTCAGAACTGTCGTTCACGGTACCGGCGAATTCTGTCTTCCTTCGAAAGAGAAATTTTGGACCGATCAAAAGAATTGATATTCATCCCGTACGACACGCCCGACCAGCAAGCCGATTGCACGAAGACGTTGCCGAGCCGTCGTCCCTTCTCGTGGCTGAAGACATCGCTCGCTCAAACGTCAAGCACGAAGTGCATACTTCGAGTTGAATACGCACGCGTACGGGTTCTTTACTAGGTGCGAATGTGGCCAATGCGTGGTGCTGCCCGACTTCAAGCCGGGAGTGCATGGACTGGAGGGAAATCGACAGCAAACTTTCCGACATACAGTCGACCCGCTGCATTACTACGAACGAAAGAGTTCCTTCAGTAGCTCAGTGGGAAGACGTCCGCTTCACACGCAGCGGGCACGGGTTCAATCGCTAGTAAGGGCGTACAATTTTTTTTTCAAACATTTTGCATTGTTTACAATTACAACTTTTAAAAAAATTATTGTTGAAGATACGTCGCTGAACTAAATGGTATAGGATTCAATTTTTGACACCTGCGAACTCAATGTAGTCACTTTCCACAAAATGCAAGGAGCATATGAATCGGGTAGCGTCCGCTTTCCGAGGTTCCCGTAACTGTTCTACGGGAATTGCAGCCAGCCATTGATCCCGACCCGTTGATCTTTCGGAAACTTGTGCACTCTGCCGCACAATATGCCACTTTCAGATGCAGGACATGTGAGGCAGCTCTTCACGCAACATCTTGGGAGTATTCTTTTCGGAGCCGATCACGGGAATTCACCACGGGCACTCACTACTAATTGCCAACACTTAAATGTACAAAACCACTCATCTTGAAGTACAGAACAGCGAGCGGAACAAACATAACTGCAAAGGAATCGCACGGCGAACGGAAGCCGGAATGCATTTCGTCTGCTGCGCACGGAAGAAAAAAAAAATCGCACGTTCGCGTGTAGCCACGTGACTTCCGCCACTCACTCTCTCCTCTCCACTTCTCCGTGCGGTGCGGGGTTTCGGTTTCGGTTTCGAGCAGTTGCGTTTTTTGGCTTTATTAAAAAATACAGTGACTCTGTAGCAAAATATTAATTCGGTAGTATTCCGACACCATAATAAATCGCCTGGCAAAAAATGAAAAAAAACTTTTTGGAGGGTTGTCAGTGTCCCTTTAACACGGCTTAGACTACTTTTTCTTTTTCTTTTTGTTGCGCGGTTTAGCCTTAGCATAAAACTGATTTTCGCATTCCGTCCAAATTGCGAAACCGCCCTCAGTTTTTCTATTCCTCAGGTGTTATATATTGTATCTTCATCCCTTGGTATAACATGCATCCAAGGTTAGTCTAGCATTTATAAAACAATATTATGTATCTTCCTTGAATAACGTTTTTTTCGACTTTCTTACCTACAATTTTATTATTACCGTTGTCAAGGAAACGTATTTTCATGTTCATACTTTTAAGCAGAAACACAGCCTCTACTCTCGAGCAACTAATTAAAATAAGCCTCGAACAACTAAGAGTTACAACTGTCTCATATTACACAAAGTTAACTACTCATATATTTTATAATGCCTACCTTGCTTCATTCATCTTGCCTCTAACTCTACGAAACTCCACCTTAAACAACTATAACGGCCAAAAAACGTAACTGCGCAGCGTGGTCCTCGCAAACGCGCCCACGAACACAATGATTCATTGTCACGGAGATCGCAATGTCCCGTGCTGAATATCTAATTTGGCACAAGTTCCACTTCCGACACACCAAACAACTTACGGGCCAAGGGGCGGCTTACCTCGTTATTCTTCTTCACTTTCGTCTACGCCAGATTAATTTGCCGGACAATTTACAGAGACCTTTGCCTCGTCTTGCTCGGAAAACATTGCGACTCACACTGCCATTAATCAACGTTGACGGTCACGCAAACCAAAAATTGCCAAAAGGCAAACAGAACATTGGCTCCATGCCGCAACGAACCAGAAATAGCCTGGCGGACTGCATTCGCCTCAGACTCAAAGCGTCGCTTTGCAAATTTAAAAAAATCAAGCTAATTGAGTTTTTTTTTTAAACATTTGTTTGATTTTGACAGTTGTCCTAGGGATAGGAAGTAAAATCAAGCCTTAGTCTATTTCGGCTGATTTTGTTTTCTTTGTGTCGGCTTGAAACATACTATTTTCAGTCTACACTAAACTTTAGGTCTCAAGAGCTGTTGTACACGTTGCAGCTGAAAAGCTTCTTTGCAAGTGCGTTAAAGTTTTTCAATTCAAAACGTGAAAAAACAAAAAAACTGCAGCAACCGTTTTTTTTTTTTTCATTTCTCAGGCGAACTGTTTACAACTTGACCTTTTTTTACGTAACGATCACTCCGTCCGGGGAGTTGTCTGTGAACTCCAAATAAAGGGAAACCCAACGCATCTAAGCCCTTCAGAATACATTAGCATATGGTACAGTTGTATCGGGTTTTATTGCGTTTTACGTCCCATACTACCGATACCAAGAAAAATATTTAACAAATTGTCAAAGAAAGAATAAATACGTGCAAATATAAGTGCTGAATTTGTTTGTCGTGCGGAACGATGCCCTCGGAAAAGGGCGCCAGCTGGA
Source organism: Ixodes ricinus (assembly GCA_037355805.1). Classification (NCBI taxonomy): domain Eukaryota; kingdom Metazoa; phylum Arthropoda; class Arachnida; order Ixodida; family Ixodidae; genus Ixodes; species Ixodes ricinus. The sequence continues at coordinate 3,476 of JAZHYW010042029.1, read as the reverse complement.
AGCGAGTCCTTGGGATAAAGTGTACGCCTAGGCAGAAGCTTACTTGAAAGAAAGGTCCGTTATGAATGAAAGCTTTAAGATTAAAAGCGAGGCTTTTGCTTATTATGTCTTAGGCTCGAGTTTTATAACCCTCATTATGACCCTTTTTTTCAGAACCACATCAATCAACATTGGAGGTCGCCATTTGTTGGGCACGAGGCGTGGGATTGGATCCAAGTCCTCATCGAATGCTGACGCAGCACTCGGCCTTTGATACGAGCTGAGCCGAGTAGACGCCGAATGCTGACCGAGTCTTCGAGTTCAAAATGTGCTCAAAATGTGCACAACACACGAGGAAACAGAGCACATTGGAATATGAACACAAGCAAGAAAGCGTATACGTTCGAGCATGGTATAGGTGGCGTGCGTACCGTTACTTCTTCTTTCCATAAGGTAGGGATCTTTCGCAGCGGCATCACGCAGACAGCTGCCTTGAATTGCCGCCGACGTGCGCTACACTTTCCGACGTGTAAGGACCAGGAACCGGGCGGACGTGCCTCAGGCTGCTTGCGCACGACGTGTTTGTCAGTGTGTATCGAGATTCGCGCAGACGCTGGCTGTGCGGTGTCACTCACCTACCGGGTTCCTTGCATCCGTCGCGCTTTTTCATTTCTTGTCCTTTTCCTTTCGACGAGTTTGATGCTCAGTTTTATTTCTACCGTCCTTGCGTTCTTTCTTACGGGTTTACGTTTTATTTATTTCTTGAGATTTTTTTTACCTTTTTTAAAAATTGTTTGTCTTTTGTTAGCAGTCGGGTAAACCACTGAACCAACTAGCTCAGCTTGAAGCCGTCATAATCCACTGTCCCAGAGTATTGATGTCAGAAACACACTTTTTTTTATTGCTTTCTAAAAATTCTAACCGTGAAATGAAAAAAAAAATCGAAGATGAGAAAATAGACCAGAAAGAAAGCTAAGAAAACTAAACTAAACGTTGCGAACTGTCAGTAACATGCGGTATTCCCCAAAGCAAGATGTAGAAGCTTGGTTTCCTGTAGTATTTGATTTCCCGCTAGTTTTTTCGCCTTGCTCTTTTGTATATATAGAAAAATGTCTGTTACTGCGTTGGCCGGAGAAAAGATAGGGGCGATCGACTTGGAGCTATGCCACGTTGGAAATCCACGTTCAGATTACTTGCAACAAGATATAAAGCAGTGAATGGTATATATGTGGGAATGTTACGGAATCTTCAGGATCTTTGCAGGGCAGATATTTGTAGTGATCACACACAAAAAAATACATTCCTTAAACAGAAAGGAAGAGCGTATCTCGTTACGCCTTTTTTATTTGATTTTTATCGAGGTTCCAACAATTCGACATTCTCGAAGGCTCAAAGTATGAAGTTTACCATTTATTTTGAGTACACTTTATTCATAATTCTTATCGTCACGTTTCAGTTTATACAAAAATCTAGCATCTTAATCTGTTTAACCTTAGTAACATTAATTGAAGGCAAGGTCAGGGTTGAGAAACTGCACTTCCAAGATTCTCAACGGTTTCTGGTCTTATTTTTTTTGCCATCCGTCATTTACGTTTTTTGTTGTTGCTCCAATCAAGATTATGGCATCTTCAATGTGACATTAAACTGAGTGAGTAGAATTACGGAAGCCAATTCGCTTTCTTGACATAACACGGCCGACAGGTTACGTTGAGAAAATGTAAATCTTTCAAGGATATGTTTTATTTTTTTATGAAACATCCTCTCTAGACACCCTCACATATGTGAAGAACGGTGAGGCAATACACTATCAAGTATATTAAGGGACGAGGCTATATAAAAACTTTTACAAAATATGTTTAAAAAATAACGCCGAGAGGAGTGTAGTTCGCATTCAAACAGAACTTTGACAATCGTATCGGCCCCATCAATAAACAAAAAGCAATGTTTGCAAAAATCATCACCCTTAAAAAAAGTGTTTTGTTTTAATATTTTTTAAACAAAAACCTACCAAGAACATATAAAACCAATGGGTCCTACCAAGTGTGGTCGAGACACACCAACAGATGAACCCACGGCACGGCTGCTTTGGAGGAGGGCTTAGTGTGTCTTATTTGTTTATAAGATTAGTTATTTATAACGCAATTAATTATGTCACTTTTTTGTTTGGAGCATTTTCCCGCAGTCCGTCATTCTCACCAAAGGCACTTCCTGACTCTCTTTAGGCGTGGCATTTATGTAATTCCAAATTTGCCGCAGGTCATCCAAATTTTCCTGCGTTTCCTTAATTACTTTTATTCGGCGATAATGCGACGTCTGTTTTGCTGCACCATCACATTTCGTTTCATCGAGGAGGACGGGGAGTCTCAAGACTATCTAGGTAACAAACCTCTAGGGCAGAATCTTCGACGTCAGCCAAAGAAGGCCAAAGCGGAGGAACAGATTGGACAGGAGTGCTGAATCTGTGTTCAAATGGGACTAGTGTTCAATCAGCGAGAACGCAAACCGCAGTCGATCGACGACGCAGCACTCACGTTAAATCTGTTCCGCGCGTTGGCCTTCTTTAGCTGACGTCACAGCACTACAACTTTGCTGTTTTGGTGTGCTCCGGCGCCGCTTATCTTCTAGTCAAGGAAAGGAGAACTGGATAGAAGTAGTTCCTCCCGATTTGAGGCCTAGGAAAGATTAGGGCCTTGAACTCCGGGTTGACGGATTTTTTTCTAAAAAGTTACATTGTAGTTCGTCATTGTCGTCATCGTCGTCGTTGGCGTCCGTCGTCGTCATCGACCGGCCACTCGAGTGGCTTAGCGGAAACTCGCACGTGACGAACAAATTCTGTTATCGTTCTATCTACAAAGAGAAGTACGGCATCAAATAGCCGTAATCCTGTTTCCACTTACATTAACTTGGTTTTTGCACAATATATTCCGGAACACAGGAAGTGATGCAGAGAATAATATTTGCAAGTTGTTTTTCAGTGAAGCAGAAACGAGCGTGCACAACATTCTGTATCCGCCTACAATTTTATTTTAATCGCTTTTTATCTTTATACAATTTTATTAAACATTCCCAAATAGTGTAAGTTTTATTTAAAATATTTATTTTTATAGGTTATGAAGTTTCTGCCTTGCTGCAGCCGGGTGAATCGAGTAGTTATCTCATTCGGCACAGGAGCTCGAAAACTTCGACTGTTTCCCCGGGAATGGGAATCGTCCCGGCGCTACGTGGCCAACTGGTCGCACCGGCTGCCGCCAGGCCAGCATTTTCCGATAAAAATAAATTCGCATAGCCACATGCTCCAGAAATCTTTGATTGCGAAAGTACATAAGTTACTTCACTGTTACAAATGAAACGCACCATAGTGTCAATGCCCTTCCATAGCGGGAGTCTACGTGGGATCTATGAAGCGTGCAGATAGTAAAATGATATGCACGAACTTTTTCTTCAGCCAAAACTAAATACTTGCTTCAAAAAAATATCTCACCTTTCAAATGAGATGC